>JZKD02S1201320.1:1073285-1122750 GCA_000966675.3 Picea glauca
TGATGTACTTGTATGTATGCAGGTCAATTAATAAAATATAGATACCGCCAGTGCAGACCGACCACGATGAATGAGTGATGGGGGACTGAGCGTCCACAGAGTGGGCAAGGGATCAGGGGCTGGAAGGTGGGAAAGGAGCTGGGTGAGAGCCTAGGGGGCTTAAGCCTGGAATAATATTTTAATATTGTTCCTAAAAATCCATGTGCACATTCTTTTATCCTAAGTCCTTTTTGCAGGACCCGTGATTCCCCAAGTGGTGGGAGAAAGGCGTACGGATGGAACGCATGCAGTTCCCAGGGTGACAAGTGTCAACCTTGGTGCATGCAAATATAAGCCTTGAACTGAACCGTGGGTGGGGGAGGCTCCTCCATTCTGAACCGAACCTCTGTGCGTGGAACCGGTATGACCTCTATCGGATATCCGGATTCATCTCTGAAACTGTTAGCAGTGTTTGCTTGAGGAAAACTGTGTAATACCCTGTCCAGAGCTATGAGTCTGTGTCTATTCTAGGCAACCCGGAAATGCATTCCGAACCAGAATTCCTTGTGCTAGACTCAAGTGGAAGCATCCTGTGATTTTATGGGAAAACTGAGCTAGCCTGTGCGTGAAGCCTGCTCCGAAATCATCACCGTGAGATCATCATGTGATTGTCGAGCCGTTGTTAGAAGCAATTGTCTGTGTTTCCTGTGGATTGTTGTGACTGTGCAGTACTGGACTGCGTGAGGCTTGTTGGCCTGTGAGTGACTCCTCCAGGTGAGGGAGTGCGCAGAGGGAGGAGAGAACTCCTGGAAGGAACCCTGTAACTGCCATAGAGCCCGGAGAATTCCGGTCCGGTCTGTTCCTGTAACCCAAGGTAAGGGAGACTGGCGGCCGAAGGACTGTCTAGGTGACAGAGAAGGTGCACTCTCCTGGGGTGGAACAGGCATGTGGGGAACGAGGGTCTATGTGCAGTGAGCATGGGAGATTCTTGGGAGAACTTCATCCTGGTGAATGTGAATGTGTCATCTTCCCGTAACCTCAGCCTAGCCTAGGAATCTTGCCTTGGGGTGGAGCTCGGTCCCAGCTCAGGGGTGACCTACTATTGAGCTGATGAACAGTGCGGTCTAAGGCTGGGAGGTTCGTGGAAGGCCTGCACTTGGTTGGTGTAATTCTACAGCCAATAAAACATAAGTATTGAAATATGGTTTATCACATTTGAACATGATTGTGTTGTTTTGTATCATGTTTTCCGCTGTGTAAATGAATTAATGATGAATTCTATGGAACATTTAATTATAGCAGTACCCATATATTTTACTCTGAGTTTTAAGTGTGTTTAATTGTGTTAAATTCATTTGCTTATAATTCCATGTAAGGAATGGTAAACTGAGAGGTTGGGAAACCTGGGTAGTGAAGGGTACACTACAATGATGGATGACATATTTCAGTCATTCAAAAACTCCTTTGTGGTCATATGTATGGATGGCATCTTCATCTTCAACAAAACTTGGGAGGAACATTTGAAGCATATTTAATAGGTCTTGGGAATCTTGCAACAATACAAGGTATATGCCAATTTGGAGAAGTGTTCCTTCAACATGTAGAGAATCCAATATTTGGGATACATCATGGATCAATAGTGGGTGCATGTGGATCCCTCCAATATCCAAGTCATCCACAATTTTTCTACCTCGAAGACAATCGTCGGGATTTGCATCTTCTTGGGCCTCGTCATCTTCTATTGGCAGTTTGTGTTGGGGTTCTCTTATATTTCTTGGGCCCTAAGCCAGGTGACCAAGGGTGGAACAAAATCCAAGTTTGTGTGGGTTACATCCCAATAGAAAGCATTTGATGATTTGAAATTACACCTATGATCAACACCAATCCTGATTCTTCCAGACCTCAACAACCATTTGAGCTTAAGATATATGCTTCAAATTATTCTATTGGTGTAGTCCTAACTCAACATGAGTATCCGATATCCTATCACAATAAAACACTATCTAATTTTGTTCATATATACCACACTTATGACAAAAATATGTACTCCAATGTCCAGGCATGTCAACAGTGGAAGCATTACATTTCGGGGAAGGAAACGATCATCCACAATGATGACAGGCCTTTTCAATTCATGCAAACACAAGGAAAGTTACAGAGTGACTGCCATTAGAAGTGGTCCACGTACCTGCAACAATTCCACTTGAACATCAAGTACAAGAAGGGAAGCACCAACCATGTCGCAAATTGCCTCAGTCGACCCTTGGTTGTGGCGCTAACCACATTTTGTAATTTTGATGTCTGGGTGGCCAAAATTATACAATAATGACTCTGGCTTTGTTGCTACCTATCATACACTGAGCATAGGAAAAACAGTTCCATACTTTCATCTCCAATATGGATTGTTATGCTATTTGAGCCATCTATGTGTTCCTTTATGTGAGCATGAAAAGTTGATCTGGGAAGTTCATTACAACAAGACATTTTGGTGTATATGAAACAATGGCAATACTACAAAAGTATTTTTATTCGAGGAAGCTTCGACAATATGTCCTCAATTACATCATGTCTTGCACTTCTTGCACCATTACGAAGCCCACCATCAAAGAACGAAGGATCTATAACCCTCTTCCTACTCCATATAGGCCTTCGGATTCCATCTCCATGGATCACATGTATGATCTACCTTCAACCAACCATGGGAATGTCTGTGTCTTCATGGTCATTGATCGATTATCTAAGATGGCATTTTTGGTACCCTACAAGAAGAGCACCACAGCTGAGGCAACTTCCAATATCTTCTTTGAACATGTTTGGGTTCATTTTGGGCTCTTATGAACCATTATCTCAGAGTGAGATAGTAGGTTCATGAGTACTTTTTGGTCCAACTTATGGTTGATGATGGACACAAAGATTACCAAATCAACTTCCTTCCACCCATAGACTGATGGACAAACAAAGGTAGTCAACAGGATGATTTTCCATATCCCTAGGATTTAAAATTACAAACATCCATGCACATGGGATGAAATCCTTCCTTATGTTAAACATAGTTATAACAAATCTCTCTGCATCTGTATTGGCCACAACCCTTTTCTGGTGTGCTTGGGGTTCCAACCATTGGCACCCATTGACGTAGCTCTTCTCATTGCAGTTGCACATGAATATTCCTCCCATGCTTAGACTGAGGTTGATCGGGAATCCAAATTTTTTGAGTGAATCCAACACATCCAACAAAAAGTTCATGTCATTTTTCATAAATCCAATGTCGATTATAAGCAACACCATGATCAACATTAGGTACCACACAAGTTTCAGGTGGGAGATAAGGTATGGTTGCATTTACAAAAAGAGCACCTCACAGGACCCCATTGGAAGCTACACCCTCTGTGATATGGAACTTACACAATCACTAAGGTTGTGGGTGAGAATTATTTTGAATTAAGTATTCCTCCTTTCCTCGGATTGCACCTAGTGTTTAATGTGGAACTGATGTGACCATATTTTCACCTCTCCTAGACACTTCAAACATGGTTGAGCACTTGGCCATACATAACTCAATACTAAATTCATTGAACAAGAAACAATTGATCAGATCATGGACACCAATATGAAAGGAACCTACCAACAGAACATCCAACTCTATCGAGTCGCCAAAGCAAGGAGTTTCTTCATTAAGGCAAGTGGTTCACTAGGAGTCAGATTCAGTTGAAGTTTCCCCATTTGATGGAGGAACTTGACTCAATGGACACCATTTCTTCCTAAGGGAAAAGGAATGATCCAGGTGGACATCGGTGGTTGCCCACCTACTCCACTAGCTCAAGTTACACTTTCCATCTTGGTATTTTGTCTATAGTTTTTTGGGTTCCAAACTTTTGGGGTCATTTTGAGGCCCTAAACGATGCTTTTTTAACTTGGAAGCACCCAATAGACCTATTGGGTTGTTTATAATATGTACTCCTTGACTAGAACTTTCGAACGACGTACTGAGCACCCCAAATGAAGATCGTATGAAAAATTTGTGTCGTCGACAATTTGATGTATCAACTACCCCCATCTGGGCCCACAAACCTTTTGGTGTTTCATCTTCTTGGGTTAGGGTTTTGGATGTTTAGGGTTTTCTCATTTATTCTTTATGTTTAAAAATATTTTGGAGCCTCATTATAATTAGATTCTTGTGAATGAGAGTAGCTGACACATCTCTCTTCAGAGATAAGCTACCACCATTCTAGCTAGCTTATGTGCTTTGCATTTTACAATATTTTGTATTACAAACAATCATTAATAGAATCTGATATTTTATGTATTATTGTGTTCCTTGCAATATCTTTGTGTATCTCCTTTTTATATCTCTATTATATTTCTTCCTTCATTTCATTCTCAAAATAATCCAAATCAAATGTGTAAATATATATGTAATAGGGTCAGACTAATACAAAATGAGCCTCGTGTGTAGGTGGGAATAGGTATATATAGATATCATGTATTCAATATTAGATGGATGTGAATTCATTTCATGGATGAATGTATTTAGTTGTGGATCGGGTTCTCCTATTATTTAAGGAGTTATTTTGCAACTTGTCTATATTGGAGTTGCACTCTACACTCACATTCTATACATGGTGTGTACTTCTATTTTGTTATGATATTTTGATCATTTTAAGAACCCACTATGGAGTTTCCTATGAAATTATAGTGTGAATGGATACTACAAAATATTATTCATCTTATGTTGTGATCTTAAATCCCACTCCTAGAGTCTCCGCTTAACTATGGAACAAACACAATGCTAAAATAATGGAACCCCCTCTCCTCCTAGCAACCCAGTATTTAAGATAGTCTGATAGCCATTTAGGGTTGGATTTTTTGCATGCCTCAAACCTTAATTAGTGTTAGGGTTATGGACCTTCTATAATATCCTTGAAATTCCACATGGTACTAGCCCCACAAGTGAGTAATGGGGGTTGGCATGGAATCCACTTGGTACCATGGTGGTCAACAAAGTAGGTCAATTTGTATGAGGCATAAATTATGCATATGAACTATGATTGAGGTTATTTTCACATTATTTGGAAGGTATTGTTGTGTAGAATAGCGTAGAAGTATTGCAAGATATGTTATCATACTTTTTACCTCCAAAAGTTCCATTTGACGCCTCAAATGACTTTGTAAGGTTCCAAACCCCATATCTCCAAACTGGGACCTGCCACTAAAATGGACCTTGCAAGCCAATTGCTCCAATTTATCCACCCATAAAGTACCAAGATAGATAAAAAATTATAAGATCACAAATATTAAAAAAATGTTCACCTACAACCAAGAGATGAATATGGAGCTCTTTTAGAGTGAATGAGTGGGTAGAATAATGAATATAATGGCTTCCTACTGATTTTAAAATACTGCTACTCAACCCACCTTAGTAAAATTGAGAATTAAAGTGGAAGCATTTAATTCACCCTTTCAAAAATTTACCTTAAATGATAAAAATTTTAGGAAACACCATTTGTAAAGGCTAAGGGGAATTTGGGTAGGCTCATGGGGATTTGGGTAGTTTTTTCATCAAGAAGGAAAATGCAAAAAAATGAGATAATATTAAAAAAATTCAAAACCATACTAATACATCATGAACATCATTCCTAAATTATATTTGTCAACCATAATAATTAACACCCTCTTAAATCATCATTCCAATGATTAAAGACCTAACATTCATAAAATCAATCCCAAATAATCCATTGGAGTAGTACTTGATCATGATTGTTCTAAGGGAAACTAGTGGCCAAGAGGTTTTCTCATGGGGTTCCTTAAGGAAAGTAGCAACTAGGCTACTATTGTCCTTGAAAAAAAAATAGGGAGCATATCCAAAAATAGGCTCATAAAAGTCATAATTTTGACTTTCAAGAGTTATAGGAAGTCTTTGAATTAAAACCATTGTTTGTGGTTGAAAAAAGAAAGGGTCATATATAAAATAATCCTTACAAATTTTCCAAATCTTTCAATATAGTGTATATCAAGAATTACAACCATATAAAAGAAAAAAATAGTTAGGAAAATAATGTACACCTATATGAAAATTGTTTCCATATTCCATATCTAAAAGGGAAATTATTAGTAATTCATTGTGTCAATTCCTAGAGGTCATATTTCATAGACTAGTAATTCATTAAAATAAAGTATTCATTCATCAACATCATTCATTTACCAAATAGTTAGGATACACAACCTTTTCTTTTATCTTTCCAAATACATAAGAATTCTAAATTACCACCAACAACAACTTATTCATTCATCAATCCTACAAGAAATTGCAATACATTTAACAATTCACATCTTATAATTGTGGACATCTCATAATAATAATCTCTAGAGAAAATAATAGGTACTTATCTTTTCCAAGAGATGGATTCCAAGCAATTGACTAAGGGTGACCATTTTCCACCCAACCATGGGTAATCCTCTTTGGATGCCACCCCCTAGATAGGATATGATACAAAGAGGGGGAAGAAGATAAATTTAGGACTCTCTAAAGTCACTCTTCCCATCCCAAAATCATAAAACATCAACCAAGAAACACACTAATGAGTATTTTTACCAATCTCTTAATTAGACCACCTTTGGCACTCACAATACCTACCCCACACAACACAAAGAAGCAACTTCCTTCTATATTCAATGGTTCCTTAGAATTTATCCTCCCTCCACTACTCTTTAGTATGTGCATAGAGAGTCCAAAATACTTTCCATTTCTAGATTGAACTCCATTGGCATTTTTCTTTATTCTTGGATAATTTTATGATTAGCCTTGTTTCGTGATTGTGAAGTTGTCTCTCCAATCAACGTTGTCAAAATCCATCTCTCCCACATAACATTGTTTCATCAAAATTGATAAAACAAGGTGCAATTTTCATCCACGATATGTTTTTTTCAATCTAGCTTATTAATGTATTTGACATTATCATGCAATAAATTATTATTTCATTATGAAGGTTAGCCTTGGATGCCATATTCACTTAGAGGGACGACATCATCAATAACCATCTACTGAAAAACATGGTTGGGATTCCTTGAATGATAAGGAATGATGTGAAGAAACATAGATGAGATTCGAGATGGCATTTATATGCACATGATAAAGAATTTCTTCCACATCGCCCTTCCACATACCAATCCCACCATACTTGTTATTGAATGTCTAAAGTTAAAAAGTAATTAACTCTTAGATACAAATTTGTAAAATACCTATGTATGACATTGTTTCATTAGACGCACCATAACATCCATGCCACATGCAACAAGATTTAGTGGCATATCACTTTATTCCCCTTCCATACTATCTTAATATTCCTCTTAAATCATGAAGAGATAATCTCACTTACTTCTTCATTTGCTAAACTAACATTTAGCCTCTTCCACTTGGTTGATATAGTGCAATAGATCAAGTTAAACAAAATCATATACACTGAAAAAATTAAAACACTGTGCTCATTAACTATGAAACATATTTTCACAATAACATTGATGTCATTTATAAGTTGCATAACCTAATCACCTTACATTAATATCCCTATGAATGACATCTATTAATCCTTAATAGCTATTTATCATTGTTACTTTTAACACATAACTCTAATGCATTGTGTTATTTAAAAGATTTACACCTTAACATTTAATAACAGGAAATTACATTAATATCCCTATGAATGAGATCTATTAATCCGTAATAACTATTTATCATTGTTACTTTTAACACATAACTCTCATGCATTGTGTTATTTAAAAGATTTACACCTTAACATTTAATAACAGGAAATTCATAAACCTTGCTTCAATATTACTAACTTTATGATTAAAGCATAAACAACCTAGATGACATCCATAAAAACATTATAACCATTTCAATCACTTTTCATCTATATAAAAGCATATGACAATAACCAATAATTTGATTGATGATTTAAAAAAAAACCAATGAAATTTAGGAAAAAATCTAGATCATATAATATTATAATTTACATGGAACGTCTAAAATTAACGACTATCAACATCAATATTATTGATACTAGAAAAGTTTTGACATAGTAGAGGTCCTTTGATCTACATCAGGACCAACTCAGCACTTTACTCTCATATATACAACAGAGATAGCAATATAGAAAGAATGAAATATATGTTGTTTATTGATTTCTTGAATCTTCTGTTGAACAAAGTTATTTTCTTGAATATTTTGTAAGATATTTTTTTTCAGCGATTTTGATTGGTAAAGTTTACTGAAATATGCATACTTTATTTCTTTTGGATTTGAATTTGTGAATTTTTATTAGGAAACACATACTCTTAACCATTAGATCGGCTTAAACTGTATCCTAAATATACTAGATATTCTACCAAAAAAATTCCATTACTAAGTAAGTGAAATACAAAATACCTATTATAACTAAAATCCTGCTATGAATGCTTCAAAGCACTGCATTGGCACGTTATTTGCAAGCACAACAATGTTCATCCAGGTCTCGTCAGCGTCCATCATCAAAGTTGAGAGCATAGCTTCCAGCATCATATTTGAAATCCTTAGATGGACTTGTAGCTATCATTTTTCTGAACTGAGCTCTGAGTTTCCAGAACAGATGCCTCCAACTGATTTTGCGACAGCAAATGTCTTCATTACCCATAGAAATGATGTATCTGCACAGGCAGCACTTCTTGCTGCTGAGCCAACACTCCCACCGCTGCCACAGCTTGTTGTTACGGTTATTAACAAATGTATCTCTGTCCACCGCTGGACGCTCATCACAGTCACAGAAAGAAGAATAACCTCCTACACTGAGGCAATATTCTGGACCTTCTCTTAGTTAAATGAAATGGTTCAGAGGGGCTCAAAGTGACCTAATCAGCAATATTGCTACAGTTCTGCATATATTTGATGTGTTACAACGGATATCTCAGGGGAGAGGATCGAGTGAAGTTGCCATTAATGGATCCGATGAAGGTCTGCGGATAACAAATATTTGGCCGAGTAAAACACATATATTGGAAACCTCCCATACATGACAAAAGGGAAATCGCAGGGAATCCTGGGGAAGTACTCCAGAGGAGCTGACATATCTTAATCGTTGAGAGGTTCCATAATAGAAAAGACAAGTTGTCCCGTATAAGATGATAATGGTATATATTTGATATTTTGTTACACTTCTTCCACCTGTCTTAACGTAATTAAGTGTATCCCTCTACAAATGGATTTTTTATTGTCTTTTATATGATTCATGGCCAAAGGATATAACTGTCCTTTTCAGGTAATTAAAGAAATCACTTTACAAATGGATTTATAATATGAGTCATGCCAAACGGTTAGGTCCTTAAAGCCATTTTAAAGTTTAAACCTTAGTGTAACTTATCATCATTATTAAATGTTGCTTAGTTAAACATACACATCAACGATATCGATGAGGTTTAAGATAAAGATGGTGATCGTTGGTCTCTACATTGATTAATACCTTAGGAAAGGACCCAAGTAGTATTATTTTAAGCCCTAAGTATATGAAACCATGGAATTTCCTATGTTTTAAGCCTGCTCGTTGGCTTTCCTTGAAAATGCAAGCCACAATGAGTTTTCCTTTGAAATGATGATCAGGTCCACATAGCAAAAAAATGCATCCCTGCGACTTGTCACGCATGTGCAATGATGTTTCTTAGGTAAGAAACAACTCAAAAGGTGTTGTGGAGGATGAAGAGGCACCCTAAGAGGCCATTCAAACACTATAAATACTTATTATGGGTGTATAAATATCTATTATGGGAGAGGAGTATGATGAAACAAGGTCATTTTACCCATTTACAATTGAAATCTTGTATTGAGTTTTATATGGGAGAGGATGATTAAACAACAAGGTCATTTTACCCATTTACAATTGAAATATTGCATTGATTTTTTATATGAGATAGGAGGATCAAACAACAAGGTCATTCTACCCATTTACAACTGAAATCTTGCATTCAGTTTTTATATGGGAGAGGAGGATTAAACAACAAGGTCATTCTATCCATTTACCATTGAAATATTGCATTGAATTTTTATATAGGAGAGGATGATCAAACAACAAGGTCATTCTACTCATTTACCACTGAAATATTGCATTGAGTTTGTATATGGGAGAGGAGGATCAAACAACAAGGTCATTCTACCCATTTACAACTAAAATCTTGCATTGAGTTTTTATATGGGAGAGGAGGATCAAACAACAAGGTCCTTCTACCCATTTACCACTGAAATATTGCATTGAGTTTTAATATGGGAGAGGAGGATCAAACAACAAGATCATTCTACCCATTTAACACTGAAATATTGCATTGAGTTTTTATATAGGAGAGGAGGATCAAACAACAAGGTCATTCCACCCATTTACAACTGAAATCTTGCATTGAGTTTTTATTGTTGAGATGTTATCTGGAGATGTTTTTTTTGACAATTATTGAGGAGGATTTGATGTTGGATAAAGACAAGTGAGATTAAAGGAAACAAAACCCATGGAGAGTTTTTTTTTACAATTGTTGAGGAGGATTTGATGTTGGAATAAAGAATAGTGAGCTTAAAGGAAACCAAACCCGTGAAAGAGGAGGACTAGAAAGCCACCTCTCCATGCGTAATAACTATTTGTATTCTCTTATTTTGGTGTATAGATCTATGCTCCTTTTAATTCTATAATTTTATTTCAAGTATGTCCATATCACTAGAAATTGCAACTAATTAATATTTAGGATTTCTTTAATTTACATGAAAATTAGAAATTGCAACTAACTAATATTTAGGATTTCTTTCATTTACATGAAAACTAGAATTTCACTCATCTTGGTTTACCAATTTGAAAGGAGTTAACATTTTTTACACCATCATTATGTTGTTTCAATAGATAACAATTAGCTTATATTCAATGGAAATGCACTTGTGCATGGGAAAAAACCCTCTCACAATAGATAGTGACTCTATTGGTTGTTTTTGAAACTCAAAACCTTATTTCTTTGGTTGTTTTTAGCCGCCATTTGTCTTGGTGTATTGTTTTTTGAATCTCGCAATAACCTACTCTCTTTGGATCCTTTCCAAACCCACAACCTACTATAGGGTTTTAAGTGAAAACCATTTTTTTCATTGTCCTTTAAGTTTGCTCATAAGTATCAAAACTTTTCAATGATTGGCTCGCACTTGTTGGTTTGTTTCCTATAAGTGGATAACATTGTGTATCTATTAGCTATGATTAACTAGAAAGATTACTTTCAACCATCTTCAAATTATTTCTAATTAGCTTTATATTTATTTATTATTTTTTCTTTTGAAGTTAATTTTCTACTATAAATAGGTTAGGTTAGTTTTCCTTTCTATGGACATGCATTTTATTTTTGTTGTTGGTTGATTATAGTATGTAATATGCTTTGTTGTTTAAGTGTTTTGGCATTGTGGTACATCGCACTTATTCATGTATGTTTATCACATTATGCTTTATGTGATCTTGATAAATTAGAAACAAATATGAATATGGCTTCTTATCCTTCTCATTTTCATTTTCATCTTGAGAAGTTTTCTTTTCAACACCAATGATCAGAAATAACATATGAACCCATTTCACACTTAAGGACTACAAAGTTGGCTCCATGAACCAAGAGACTCTAAAATGAACCACTATTAATAAAACTAGCTTCATCCATTTTGAAAAACAAAAAAATTAGACTATGCTAATACATTGGAGAGAGATGTTTAGTAAAGATCAACATTTGAAACTAGTTATTGACTAGTAGAGAGAAACAAATTTAACAACTATAAATTTATTTTGGGGAAAAACCTCTAACACATGCTAATTTATGGAAGTGTATAGATCCTCCCCCATACCAAGTTGTAGGGTAATTTATGGAAGTGTAAAGATCCTCCCCCATACCAAGCTATGGGTGTGAATATTTTAATTAGTATGAGGAAGAACATTTTAAAATGTTTTTCCACTTTATTATACATGTGAATAGATGTGGGATCTCAACCCATAAGCCACATTGTAAATTAACATGGTTAACTAATTATTTTCCCCTTATTTTAAGGGGTAAGTTAATTTATGGAAGTGTAAGGATCCTCCCCATACCAAGCAATGGATGATGGGTGTGAATATTTTAATTAGCATGAGGAAGAACATTCAAAAATGTTTTTCCACTTTATTATACATGTGAATGGATGTGGGATCTCAACCCATAAACCACATTGTAAATTAACATGGTTGACTAATTATTTTCCCCTTATTTTAAGAAGTAAGTTAATTTATGGAAGTGTAAGGATCCTCCCCATACCAAGCAATGAATGTGAACATTTTTGTGGACATTTTAATGAGCACGAGGAAGAATTTTTAAATGTTTTTCAACTTTCTTATACAGATGAATGGATCCAATATCTTAACCCACAAGCCACATTATAAATTAACATGATTAACCAATTACTTTCCCCTTAGGTTAGAGACAACCTAGTATTCAAATTTAGGATTCAGCTAAGTGATTTATCAAGGGCATTATGAGCCAAGTGATTTCTCAAAAGGATTATGAGCCATATATGACATATAGTATATTACTACTTTGATTACAACAACTTCACTATAATTGTATCTATCTTACCTTAATTTTTTTTATATAAATTACTTTTAAAAAACTATAGAATTTTACCTTATGAGGATGATCAACCATCCACTATGAATGTTATACTTAATATTTCTATTTTAATAGAGAGGTGTCACATGGTCATCACGGTGATATGTTGGTCATCTATTTATTTTGTTCTTTCCAATGTAACCCTTTTTTGGGTTAATAATCAATATCAGTATTTTGATTTAAACTCTATTTAGATTTAAACTCTTTCAATCCACTAATATCTCGTTGTAATACTAAAATATATAAAAAAAATATTATTAGTTAGGAGATTAAATATATTATCTTATATGGAAACTAATGGATAATAAATTTAGAAATAAGTTTGATTCATCTTCACACATTTAAATAAATCATAGTGTTGGTCAATATCTTGGTCAATATCTTGTAAGTACCTTATAAAACATTATTCTAAGGCTATATAAACAATATTCTATGTATTCAATAATCACATTTGGTAAACCCTATGCAGTGGAGGAACATGGTCACAAAATTTTTAGCTTAGGTCATTCTCATAATGAACCTCGAATCTTTTTTTCATAAAAAAATTTGGAAAAAAACTTAAAGATGCTTCCCATATTTGTGAACGACATTCTAAATAAATTAATCAATGTAGACTAATAAACTAGTTATTTGGTAAACCCTATGCAGTGTAGGAACATGGTCACAATTTTTTTTTTTTTTTTAGCTTAGGTCATTCTCATAATGAATCTCGAATTTTTTTTCCATAAAAAATTTTGAAAAAAACTTAAAGATGCTTCCCATATTTGTGAACGACATTCTAAATAAATTAATCAATGTAGACTAATAGAATAGTGTTCCACATCTAGCGGGTTCGAATCAAACACCTTCTTACATGAAAATAGATAAATAATTAATAACATTGTCGACAAAAAAAAATGAACTAACCTCTTAAACTTACAACCTGACCTATCCATATACGTGTACCTATACATACAAGTCATTCATTAATTTACATTTTAGTAAATTTTATATAGATTCGATGAACAATGAAAAACAAATGCAACCGCAATAAAACTATGGATGTGATTGCTCTCTAATACATACATAGGAATACACACGCATCCATATATGCATGTCTGGGTATATAAATTAGATCCTATTATTAGAGAAATCATTGAATACCATACATCCTAAGTTTATCAAGATTGAAATATCAAGATTGAAATGTTGACCATAGCAATTCCAAGATCACATAATGTCATGAATTATTGTGATTAACTAATACGTTCATGATTATATTTTTATGGTTGGATGCATGAATTTGGTTCCTAAAATTGTTGCAAATCACATAATGTTATAAATTATTATGATTAACTAATACATTCATGATTCTATTATTTATGGGTGGATGTATGAAATTGGTTTTTAATATTGTTGCAATGGGAATATATGTTCAATGTGAATTTAAAGAAAGCATACACAATGTAGGAATCTATATGCACTCTAGGAACACATACATGTTTTAGGAATGCACACATAATATAGAAATGCATACATGTTCCTATTTAAATATATTTAACCTTTGGCAAACTTCCACAAGACTTTGCTTGTTCATGGATATGTTGAATCCACGTAGATTTTTTTCTATGTAAATAAAGGTTGCATGAGTTAGGATTGTATACAAATTTTCAAAAGTGAATATGTGTTATTAACATGTTTATATTCTTCTATTTGAAAAAAGGAATCCCTTTATTCTATTCATTTTTCCTAGCCACAACATCTTTTTATCCCTTTTTTCTCCAACCCGTGCACATGTTTTGTTGTTGATTCATCTCAAATTTAACAAGGACAAGTGAGAACAAGGTTGGCATCACTATAAATTATCATTTCCAATAGAGTATCTCTCATTTTTAGATAGGATTTATTCCAAATCTCATCGTTATATGTGTTAAATTATACAAATTTATATAGTTTCTAAAATTATTTTATTATTGTTAAAATGCAGTTTGTATTCTTCTAGGATGGAGAAAACCCTAATTCAAACCCAAACCCTAAATCCCAGTGACTCCATGAGACTCATACATAAAAAATAATTCATTTTTAGATGAAATTAGAAACCTAACTGCTGAGCTTACGGATGATAGAGAGTCATCTCATCTTTCCTTGGCCATTTCATTTAACACCATTGTTTCTTCCATTTTCCATGGCCATGGCCAATTATTTGGTATAATTTAGTTAGGAGTGCTAGAGAGTCATCTCCATGGATGATTTTAAGGATGGAAATTTATTTTAAAATGTAGAAACCTTGGTGAATATTACTAATCCTTCATATGTCAACTATAAATGTTTGACAATATTTTTTTAAAAATATTCAGATTTATAAGTACTTTATATAGTTTTTATAAAATGTTGGCAATTTTTAAGGTAAAATAATTTTATCCTATAGAATTTGGGCGAATCATTTTTAAAATAGCGAATCTTGTTTTTGGAAAAACCATGGAAAATTAGCCCATGAGCGAAATGTAGCCCCTAAAATCATCTATGGTCATCTCATCTTTCCTTGGTCATTTGCTTTAACACCATTGTTTCTTCCATTTTCCATGCCCCTAGTCAATTATTTGGTATAACTTAGTATAGGTATAGGATCAGAGAATAGTACTCAATTGGCATGAGTAAGTAAGACGTGAAATATCTTCATATAACCGAAGAGATGATTGTCCAACTATTTATTGACCCTAGAACCAACCAAACTGCTGATTTAAGAAAGAGGCATGTTTGTATGGATTGGTGCACATTCTATCCATGGAAAGAAAACTAGATGGATAGGTTGTGCTATTTGATAAATCTTATTTTAATAATATGGATGCTCCACTGTATTTTCTTGATAAATTATGGGTTTACATGTCAATTATTTTGAAAATGATGAATTCCAAGGGGGTAGTCTGGGGTTTACTTAGGATCAAGAAAGGGCTAATTGTAACCCATTGAGAGGGATGACCCTTCCTAAGTGTATTTGTAACCATCCCACAAGGCCACCTCGTCTTGGAGATAGGATTCGAGTCACTAGTATTGTCATATTCACCTTGACGCATAGTGTACATTAGCATGGAGTATTTATTGTTGCATCCTATCTAGATCCATATATAGATAATTTCAAATAATCATGTGTAGGGCCTTTAGGCCACATTGTCGATTCTAGACAAGCCACAAAATTTGGCCAAGTTGGTCATTTTGGTTCCAATTTAGTTGATCCTCGTCGATGCTCTCACTGCAGGATTACTTGTTATGGGCCAAAAGAGGTTCCTCTATATGATAGATTCTTAGATGAGGTTAGTAAAACATATTTTAATATTTTCATTGATTATTAATATAATTTACAATTGGAAAGAAGTTAATAAACATAACTACAAAGTATTTGTAACCAACAATATTTTTTTCACATGTATATCTCCTATGAGATGATGCTTGTGCATTGAAGTGGTAGGATGCATATTCCCCCATAGTTTATGTAGTAGTTAGAATGGTGTTCTACATTGGGGAACCTTTATATTTTTTTACCTCAAAAAAATGAACTCAAATTATAAGTCATAGATGTGTATAATTGTAACCATAAATAATTTATTAGATTTACACGTGTCTCTTAATTAGACTATAATTAAGAGAAATGACAACATAGATTTGGGGATGGGAGGTTGGAACCATGTTATCTATTGATTGATCCATGTCTTAGTAGGTTTCAACATTTTTCCATGTATTATTCTTTCTTTGATTGTTAATAAGGTGCATGAATTATTTTTTTCATAAGAAAAAAAATTGTTATATTCATAGGAGAATATACATGTTACATTCTTTCATGTCAAGCCTCGGTAGGATTCCTTCCAGGATTGTACTGCCTATACATATTTCTACTTCATAACATGTATTTAAAGGTCTTTTCTAAAAACCTTCTACAAATTGTTCCATCTATCCAAAAACATTTACATCCTTACAAAAAATAAAAAGACTTCTTTAGAGGCTAAACTCCATTGCCTCAGTTTTTGTTCCTTCAAAGAACTCGTAAAATCCGAAGACTCCTTTTTGAAGCTACAGTGCTTCCTTTGAGAGTTCATATTCCTTTGTGTTCAGATCTCTCATAATGCGCTAAAAGGAAAGCCAATTAAATTCTATGAAGGTAAGATTGATGTCCATTAGCAGTGAGGCCAGCTTGGGATTTTGAATGTTGTTGAGACCCCTTTCCCAATTGATCACCATCTTGGAATCACTGAAAACTTGTAGATTTGACATGTTTTCTTATTTGGTAGTTTCTAGAAGGGTCCATAGTGCTATCATTTAGGCTATGTTGTTTTTCTTGCCCCCTGGCACATGTCTGATGTGAATATAGTAGCTGTGAATGATAAATAGAACCACCCCCACTCCTCAAGATGGAGGATTTCCTTGACTGGCCCCATCAAAAAATCCCCACAGGATGGTGTAACCAATGGGAGGAGGGATTACAATTTGAGGTTTACTTTCCCTGAGCTCTTTCTTAAAAAAATTTGCTTGACTGATTGAGATTGCCACAGAGACCTATGGGGGAACAAACGTGTCTTTAAAAGAAACATTGTTTCTTTCCCACCAAATGATTGAGATCATGATACCTGGAAGACCTACATATAAGGATGTTGTTATGTCTTGGATCTAAGACATGAAATGGTCTTCTATAGAACCATGGTCCCAAATTTCCTTGGTTTTTAGCTGATATTTAATTATATGCAGAACCTTTCCTACATAGGGGCATGAGATAAAAATGTGAGTAATGGTTTCTTGATTTTCCTTGCAAAGAGCACATGTATCGGGTCCGCACCATCTTCTCCTAAGTAAATGATCCCATGTCAACAATTTATTGTTTAGTGCTATCCATAGAGTCAATTTACATATGGGAGGAGATTTTATTTTCCACAAGGGATTCCACCACCATTTTAGGTGTATCAGAGAGTTTTCTTCTAGCCAGGTTTTGTAGCCCAACTTGACCAAATATGAACAGTTATGTGGGTTTTTAGGGAGTCCACAGAATCTCTATCCAAGGAAATGAAGTTTTTGCATAAAAGGAAGATAAAGGAGTCTCATTCATCCCACATTTCTAAGGGGAGATCCAAGGATTTTGCATTCTTCCAACCTAGTCTCCCTCGAATGTGGAGATAACTAGTGTTTAGGTCGCTTAGGAAGCGGAGGTTTTTGTCTTTGAGAAAAAGAAGTAAGGGAGGGGAAAGTTTGTCATTGTTTCCTACTCCCAACCACGTGTTTTCTCTCAGTCTCACCTTTTCCCCATTTCCAATCCACCATATCGTCCAGTTACCAACAAGGGGGAAGGCTTGCACAAGAGCTTTCCATACAATTGAGCCTTTGGAAGATTTCATAGGCTCTCAAAACCATTCAGAGATAGAAAGGGTAGGAAAATACTTGGAGTTCATAAATATTATCCAAAGGGTGTTGCCCATAGTTAGACACTAAACATTCCTTCCTGCTAAGGCTTGAGAAAAAAGAATTATGTTCTTTAAACCCCAGCCTCCCATTTCTTTAGGTGCAATGATTGAAATAAAATTGACCAAGGGAGGGCCTCCATGAGAGTTTTTTCCCTTCCATAAAAAGTGAAAAATTAGATGGTGAATATGATCCATAACTTCCTTAGGGATTGCAGATATTGAATTCCAATAAACATGAATTCCTTCTAGGACTAATTTGATTAATACTAGTCTACCTCCTCTAGAAAAGAGTATGTTGACCTATATGGCTATTTGAGCCTCAAATTTTCTGATTAACCAGCTCCAATATTATTTTCTATAATTATTTTTTTTTAAGTTGAAACCTAGATGCTTGAGTCTACAATGTTGGGTTTTTATACTCTTTGTAGTGAAAGTCTAGTCGAGGTGAATTGAATGACGGTCGAGATTGAGGTAGATCGACAACATTGATAGCAGGTCGAAGTTGAGTTATATCAACAACAATTCGAAGGTCTAGGAAGTCGACCCGGTAAATTCAAAGTCAAATATATTGACGACAAGTCAACCGACAAGAGGTTGAAGTGCAAGCGTGCTACAACTAACTAGAGACCGAATGAAAGTCAACTGTAACACAATCCTAATATTTGCGATATTTGTAGCCAATGATATGCATGGATCTGTAACCACTTTTGGGCACCAATATTTAGGGTTTTTCCTATTGTATAGTCTATAAAGAGGTGTGTTGTAAGGCTTTAAAGTTTTTTGTTGTAGGTGATCATAGAATACAATTTTGTAGGTCAATGCATGTGTAAGTGTACATTGTTGGTCATGCATATGTAAGACAATTTGGATACAAGGTTATTCTTGCCTGCGAAAGAGGGTATGATGTCCATTGTGTCTTAGGTGTGGACCAAGGTTAGACCTGTAGCCTTTTATTCTGAATGAATAAGATAAAATGAGAGTAGAATTCTCAAAGGAATGTTGGTTTTCCTGGTTATGGGTTTCCAGGGTAAAATATCATTGTACTGTGTGATTTCTTTCATCATTTTCTTTCTTGATTAAACTCGTATTCTCTTCTACTAAGATTAGTGTGGAAGTGTCTTTCATTTCTTGACATGTGGTATTAGAGATTAGGTCTTCCCTGACAAGTGAGTTATCAGAGTGGTGTAATGATTTGGCGAGTATATCAGATCTTGATCTACAAATATTGAATTTGAGAAGTAAACCCTAGGTACAGTAAGAGTGATAGGTCGTAAATTGTTCTAAAGATTGCGGTAAAGAATGGAAAGCGGTTCCATTGTAGATATAGAAAGATTCAATGGCTAGAAGTTTGAGCTTTGGAAGCCTAAAATGGAATATCTTCTTATGGATCGAGAACAATGGACAATGGTCTGTCTAGGTACCTAGACGATAGGCATGTCGACGGAAGAATGGGAGAAACTCGAAAGAAAAGCAAGATGTACAATATGGATTTTTCTTGCAGATTTAGTGTTCCCGAATGTCTCGGGTGAAGATTCAGCCAAGAAACTGTGGGACAAGTTCAAAATCTTATACAAGTCAAAATCTCTGGTAAATAAGTTTTTTCTCAAAAATAAATTGTATCTTCTAAGGATGAGTGATGGAAGTTCAGTTACTAAGCATTTAAATGTTTTTAACACTATGTTAAGTTAGTTATTTTATGTCGATATAATGATCACTGATGAGGAGAAGTGTATCAGCCTAGCATTTTCTTTTCCAGACTAATGGGATAGCTTAGTTGTGGCTATTGGGAGTAATACAACCACACTAGAGCTAGAGGGTTTGGTTTCTTCTCTACTATCACAAGAAATGAGAAGAAATAACATGGAAGGATAGACCACAGATGATATGGTAGTGAGAGATCGAATGATAGAGAGATACAAAGGAAGATTCTCTGGTAGAAAGTTCATGTTGAAGGGTAGATATAAATCCCCGGTTTAGTTGATGCGAAGATGATGGAAATGCAGTAAACATGGACATTATAAAAATGATTGTAAGTTGAAGGAAACATAAGATAGTGCTATATCTTACAAGAATAAGTCGATTGAGAGAAAGACGACCTCAGAGAAGGGAGGTGATGTGTACCTAGCGTCGACCAATACACAGTCAGATCAAGATGTTTGGTTGATTGACTTAGGAGCATCATATCCTATCATATGACACCACATAAAGAATGGTTATATGAATATCAACAATATGATGGGGATGATTTTTTCTTAGGGAACGACTCGACAACCATAGTTTTCATATGGGGAAGATTCTGACTGACACCGCAGTATGGGAGGAAAAGAACCCTTCCAGGTGTTCTACACATTCCAAGTTTGGAAAGAAACCTGATATCTATCAGTAAGATGAGTGATGCAGGTGTGCATACTCTATTTTAGAAGGATCCATTTAAGATGGTCAGAGGTGCGATGGTATTAATGAAAGGATTTTAGATTGGGAACTTGTACAAGTTGTTAGGGAATGTTGACTCGACTGGATGAAACAACATCGTTTCTCCTTAAATCAACTCGACTACGATTTGACTCGAGTCGAGCCCAGTGTTGGGTGTGTGTTATATTCTTTGCACCACTAGTAGTGCCTACATTGTGTTAGGCGCATGGGGAGTTTGAGGGGGGCTTCCATCCCCCCCCCCTTGGGGGGTGCAAGGGAAACATGTCACATTTTTCCTCGATTTTCATGTCACCTCGTTTTTCATGTCCATTGTTGGGTGGTTTTTCGGCAACGATGGTTTTCTATTTTTGGTTAAGGAATTAGGGTTGTTGACTAATCTAGGTCAGTGGTTTAGGGTTTTGGATTCCATTGGCTCCTATATGTATATTCTATTGTAACCAATGTAACACAATGAATGAATATAGAATATGTTGTTTTTCCTGGTTTTGGGTTTCTAAGGGAAAAATATTTGTGTAATGTGTGTATTTTCCATAGTATCTTTTATGTTCTTTTACTGAAAATATGCTTGCAGTAAATATTGTACAATGTTAAAATATACATTTGGTATCATAGCTTTTTTGGATTCAGGGGGATTACTTTGTGGTAAAGGCTTTGGCTCGGGATTATGATAAGCCTTATTACAGTGGGATATCTGTGGTATTGATTTTTTAGGTGAAAAGAAATTGTGAGCAATTTTAAAATGAAGGTCGAGAAGTTTAATGGGAAAAGTTTTGAGCTGTGGAAGATCAATACAGAAGATATGTTGGTGGACAGAGATTAGTGGATCATTGTGTACTGGAGCTACTTGAACTCAATAGATAACTATGAAATTTTGGATTGGAAGGAGAAGAGCACAATTTGACTGTGTCTCTCATATTCTTTATTACTGAATGTGTCATTGGAAGCTACAACCAAGGATTTATGGGATAAGTTGGGGAAGTTGTGTCAATCTAAGTCCCTAGTAAATAAAATATTCCCAAGAAATAATTTGTATAACCTGAGGATCAGAGATGGATACTCGGTGGCAGAGCATTTGAATGCCTTCAATACTGTGGTAAGTCAGTTAGTATCTGTTGAGATTAAAATTTCATATGAAGATAAGTGTATCAGTTTACTGTGTTATTTATGAGATTCGTGGGATAGTCTGGTTGTAGCCATAGGTATTAATACAACTTCCTTGAAGTTTGATGAATTGGTCTCATCCTTGTTGTCAGAGGAGATGAGACAAAAGAACATGGAAGGATAGAGCACAAACACACTATTTGCAAGAGGAATCTCCTAGGAAAGAAATAGATCCTAAGTTCTCAAGTGGGAGATCGAAGTCTAAGGGTAGATATAAATCTCCCAGAAATTTTGTAAAGTTATGCTGGATATGTGGAAAATAATGGCACTACAAGAAGTAGTGTATATCCAAAGTTGATAAAAAGAAGGGATCTAAAGAATCTCCTTCTACAGAAGAAAAGACCTCCAAGGAAGAAGGAGGGGAAGTGTACTTGAATTCTTCTAGAACACATACAGATCATGAGGCATGGTTGGTTGAATCAGGTGCAACCTTTCACATGAATCCCCACACAGAGTGGTTCTCTGAATATGAAAGGTATGATGGAGGTAATGTTTTCCTAGGTGATGTTTCAATAACCAGAATCATAGGACAAGGAAAATTTAAGTTGAGGCTCATATATGGAAGGATTAGAACACTTCCTGGTGTTCTTCACATCCCAGGTTTGGCAAGAAATTTGATTTTTGTAAGAAAAATGGACAATGCAGTGGTAAAAACAATATTTGAAAAGGAAAATTATAGGATGGTTCGAGGAGAAATGTGTTACTGAAGGGAGTTCGGTTTGGAACTCTATATAAGATACAAGGAAGAACTATTACTGATGGGTGTAATAGTTCCATTGTTCCTGATATTGGAGTTGAAGAAGAAATAAATCCTACAATCTATGGAGAAAAGGTTATGATGTGGCATCAAATACCAGGGCATATCATATAGAAGGGTCTTCGACTACTACACGGTAAAGGTATGGTTGAAGGTATGTCTAGTTGATCTCTGTATTTTGATTTTTGTGAACATTGTGTATATGGGAAGGAGAATCAGGTAAGATTTTGCTCTGGTGCAATGAGGGTAGAAGGGATTTTGAATCTAGTTCACAGTGATGTTTTTGGACCTCTGTTGATCCCATCATTTGGAAAATATATGTACTATGTCTCATTTATAGATGAATATTCGAGGAATACATGGATATATTTCCTCATGAAGAAATATGAACTCTTTGATAGGTTTAAATAGTTTAAGGCTCTTGTTGATAATCAAATAGAGAAAAAAATTAAGGTGTTGAGGACAGATAATGGAGGAGATTTTTGCGGGAATGAATTTGAATAATTCTGTAATAAGTGTGATATAGAAAGGTATAAGACTATTCCATATACACCTCAACAAAATGGAGTTGTAGAAAGGATGAACATGATGTTGATGGAAAAATCGAGGCGCATGCTTAGTGGTGCCAGGCTAAGGCAATAATTATGGGAAAACGAAGTGGGTACTGCATGTTACATGGTCAACAGATCACCCTCATCAGTGTTGGATGAAAAGACTCCACAAGAGGTATGGATTTGTAAGAAACCTTTTCTCACACATCTCAAGGTATTTGGATCTAAGGCCTATGTTCATGTTCCAAAGGAAAACAACAGTAACCTAGATAAGAAGGTTGAAAAGTGTATCTTTATTGGGTATAAAGATGGTCTCAAAGGTTATAAGCTTTGGAACCCAAAAACTAAGAAGGTTGTGTATATATGAGATGTGGTATTTAGAGAAATGAAGGATGTTGTTAAACAAGAAGTCCCACCAAGTAAGGAAGAACCAAATAAAATAGAGTTTTATTTAAAGGATGATAAATCAGACTCTATAGAAGAATAGGAATCTAAAGAATAAAATACTCATACTCCATTATTGACTAGATCGGTTCGAGAAAGAAGGCTATCGGAAAGATATACTCCATCGAATTTTCATTAAAATTTTACTTTGTCTATTACCAATGATTATCCTGGAAATATTAGGGAGGAAGTAGATTCAGAGGATGGAAATGCCTGGAAAAGGGCCATGGATAAAGAAATTGAAGCCTTGGATAAGAATGAGGCTTGGGATCTAGTGTATTTTTCGGCTGGAAGAAATCCCATTGGAAAAAAATGGGTATTTAAAAATAAGTTGAATGTAGAAGAAAAAGTGGAGGAATAAAAAGCTCGGTTAGTAGCAAAGGGTTATTCCTAGGTTGAGGGAATTGATTTTGGTGAGAGTTTCTCTCCTATTGCCAAGTTAACTTATATAATATTTATATTATATGTTGTTGTTGCATTTGATTTAGAAGTAGAACAGATGAACGTGAAGACAACATTCCTACATGGGGATCTAGAAGGAGAAATATATATGAAAAAACCAAAAGTATTTTCTATGAAGGGAAAGAAGGAACTGGCATGCAAGATGAAAATGTCCATGTATGGTTTAAAACAATCAGCAAGGATGTGGTATAAAAAATTTGATACTTATATGCTGGGACTTGGCTTCACAGGAAGCAAAGAGGATCACTGTGTGTATTTTAAATTAATTGGTGATCATTTGATTTATTTGGTCTTGTATGTGGATGACATGTTGATGATAGGAAACACCAAGGAGATTATATGGGATGTGAAAACTCAGTTGTCCTCTAAATTTGAAATGAAGGATCTAGGTGCTTCAAATTTCATTTTGGGCATGGAAATTAAAAGAGATAGGAAAAAGAGGAAACTCTGGTTAAATCAGAGAAAATATGTCGAGACAATATTGCAGAGGTTTAATATGTAGGATTGTAAACTGATCAAGGTTCCTATTCATGTTGGTGTAAAGTTATATGTGGATTAGTGTCCCAAGACACAGGAACAAGAGGAGGACATGTCTCATGTTCCATATGTGAGTGCATTTTGCAGTTTGATGTATGAAATGGTCTGTACTGGACCATACATTACACATCCAGTGGGATTTTTTAGCAGGTATATGTCAAAACCAGGGAAGGAGCATTGGTCATTAGTAAAAAGAGTTTTCAAGTATTTGTGTGGCACTGCTAGCTATAGATTGTGCTACCAAGGAAGACCAATATTGTATAGAGTGTTGAATATACATGGCTTTGTGGATGCAAACTAGGCTGGAGATCTGGATTGTAGGAGATCTACACGCGGGTATGTGTTTAACCTATTTGGAGGAACAATCAATTGGATGAGAAAAATACAATTTGTAGTGTCACTTTAAACTACAGAAGTTGAATACATGGAAGCCACTCATGCAATAAAGGAAACAGTATGGTTACAAATATTTTTTTCAGGTATCTAGTTGCTACAACAAGATGTAAGGATATATTGTGATGGTGAGAGTGCAATTTTTCTGGCGAAGAACCTGATTTATCATTCAAAGAAAAATCATATTGATATTCAATATCACTTTGTGAGAGAAATGGTTGAAGAAAAGAAAGTGTTGTTTATGAAAGTGGACACTTTGAAAAATGTTTCAAATTCATTAAAAAAAATTGTGAGCATTGAGAAGTTCTCTTGGTGCAGAGGATCCATGGATATTGTTGACTATGTAACCCTGTAAACCCCTTGTATGCAAAGACAACAACAAGTGGGATAATGGTGTGTATTTGTTATATTCTTTGCATGACCATTAGTGTATACGTTTCCCCGGACGCACAGGGGAGTGTAGGGGTTCGGGGACAGCACCACCGAGAATTTTTTTTTCCTTGGGAAACATGTCACATTTTTGCCTCAATTTTCGTGTCACCTCAATTTTCATGTCCATTCTTGGGTGGTTTTTAGGCACATGGTTTTTTCTGATGGTTTTCTATTTTGGGTTAAGGAATTAGGGTTGTTGACTAATCCAGGTCATTGGGTTAGGGTTTTGGATTTCGCAAGTTCCTATATGTATATTTTATTGTAAACAATGTAACACAATGAATGAATATAGAATATGCTAGTTTTCCTGGTTTTGGGTTTCCAAGGGAAACATATCTGTGTAATGTGTGTATTTTCCATTGTATGTTTTATGTTCTTTTAATGAAAATATGTTTGCAATGAATATTGTACAAGGTTAAAATATACACCAAGCTGGTTCAACCCGACTCGACAAGACATGATGAACTCGACTCGACCAGGTTATGACAAAACAGGATTGATCACATTGGAGAAAAAGGACTTCGAGCTATGCAAGGAAAATATATGTTTGAAGGTTTTCCTGAATGTAGTTTAGAAGTCAAATTTTTTGAACATTGTATATATGGGAAACAAAGACGGGTGAGGTTCCCATCTGGAGCGACAATGGAAAATGGGATCCTAGAACTAGTTCATAGTGATGTGTTTAGCCCGATTACAGTTCCTTCACTTGTTGGATCTGTACATTATGTCTCCTTCATAGATGATTTTTCCAGGAAGACATGGATATATTTCCTGAGGAAGAAATCAAAGGTTTTCAAGAGATTTAAGGAGTTTAAAGCTCTTGTGGAAAAGTAGACAGAGAAGAGGATTAAAGTGTTGAGGACTGACAATGGTGGTGAATTTTGTGGAAAAGAATTTGATCAGTTTTGTAAGAAGTGTGGCATAGAAATCCAAAATACCACACCATATACCTAAAAAAAAAATGGAGTTTCTGGTAGAATGAACATAACATTGATGGACACGGCAAGGATCATGCCCAGTGGTGTTGGGCTTGCATAAGAATTTTGGGCAGATTCAATCGATACTGCAAGATATATGGTGAATATGTCTCCTTCATCGGAGCTAGTCGACACAAATCAAAATGAGGCATGGTATGGTAAGAATACTTCTGTGGAACATATCAAATTGTTTGGTTATGATGAATTTTTGCATGTTCCTAAGGAAAAGAGAAGCAAGTTGGACAAGAAGGAAATCAAATGTGTTTTATTTTGATATAAATAAGGGATGAAAGGATATAATATCTAGGATCCTGCATCAAGGAGAAAAATGCATAGTTGAGATGTGGTCTTCAGAGAAGTTGGAGATAAATATGAGCCTGAGAAAGTTGTTTAGACCAAGAATAATCCTGATATGATGCGGTTTGAACTGAGGAATGAAGAATATGATTCATATGAGTCAACTGAATCTGAGGAAGAGGTGGAACAATTGAATCTAGTGATAAGGAGTTGAAAAATAATAAGGAAACCAATTGAAAGGTACATTCCACACGACTTCCATTCCGCATTTTTGTTAACTGCCATCGATAATGAACCCAAGTTAGTCAGTGAGACAGTCGACTTGACATAGGGTAAACTCTAGAAAGATGCCATTGTCGAAGATATGGAATCCTTGTACAAGAATGAGACATGGGATCTAGTCAAATTACCTAGTGGAAAAAATCCTATCAGTAGAAATTGGGTGATCAAGAAGAAGATAAATTTTGTAGGACAAGTCGAGAAGATCAAATCTGGACTAGTAGCGAAAGGATATTCCCAAGTCAAGGAAGTCAAATTCAATGAGATTTTTTCCCTTGTTGCAAAACTAACTTCCATTAGAGTACTAATGTCTGTAGTTGCAATATTCAATTTGGATATAGAACATATGGATGTGAAGACAACGTTCGTACATGGGGACCTGGAAGAATAAATATACATGAAACAACTTGAAGGATTTGTAGTAAATGGAAAGCAAGAGTTGGTGTGCAAAATCAAAAGATCCCTTTATGTTCTAAATAAATCGCCAAGGATGTGGTACCAAAAGTGATATGAAAATAGAAGGTTGACTTGTTATGCTATGCAAGCACCCCCTACTTCAATAAAATAAACCTTAACAGGACCTTGCTTCATGTGTTAAAATATGCAAGATGTTTTATGTGTTAAGTTCTTGGTTCTTCTTGTCAATGTTCATGTGTGAGGAAATGTCCCTTTAAAAGATTAAATATGTGCTATCAACCAATACATAGCAATATAAAGTGTAGAAAATAACACAACAAACTCACAACAATAACAAGATGATAAAGGAGTTCACCCCTCTCTGGGCTACATCTCCTTAAGCCTCCTTCAATGGACTTGGCTCTTTGGGATTAGTTTGTCAAATGTTCTTTTACAAACTGCTTCTCAACTCCAATGGATTTACAAACTGTACCATTGGGTTTAGAATACATAAAAACCCCAAAATTGACTATTAGAACTCTGAAAATGGATCTTGTCTCATCCAGTAATGACCTCTTCTACATGTGGCCTCATTGCTTCTTTGAGCTTCAATGTGGCAAAAACACCTGTAAAAGTCCTCCAATGGATCTGAAACCTATCCCAATGTGTTCAGAGCACAATAATTAGTCAAAAATGACTATTCAGTCTCAGAAAATAGACCTGTACTCATCTGAGCAATGCCTCAAACAATGAGGGCTTCAAGCTTCCTAGAGCTTCCTCAAACTTCATTGGTTAAAATCCTGCAAAAGAAGTCTCCAAATTCCTGTCAAAACAATGCCAATGGACTCAGAACGTCCAAAAACCCCTATCTGGGCTTTTTCGGCACCTCATTTGGCCAAAAACTCAAAAAGTTAGGCCTCCTGCCATTTTCCCCTTCTTCAAGCTCTGTTACTGGTTCTCCATTTCGCACCTGTGTGTGAATGAACCTAGCTTCTGGCGTTTTCCGTGCCTAAACTCAGCACACGCGTGCCTTCCAAAATTGGTGCTGATTTATCGCACCGTTAGCGAAACTAAAGCCCCCGAGGACGGAGGTGTTGGGCGCATGGGGGACCATATGGCCACGTCCCAGTGCTAAAATAGGCTAACCGTTCTTTGGTTAATTCTGGGCTCGACAAGTGGTAGGAGGTGGATGCATATCCGTTTTAAAAACAAAACCCAAAATTAAATCCTGCGCTCCATTGTGCAGGGTCATATGGTTTCACGCATAAAACCGTGGGTTATACATTAAAAAAATCCCAATTTAAAATGCGCGCAAACAATGCAGTCACATGCATTTGCGCCTGAAACCATGGGCTATTTGAAACAACCCATAAATCAGCGCTCCATTCCACATAGCATATGGTCATATGTTGAAACGTAATACAACCGTGTGGTAAACCAAAAAAATGTGTGCGCATATTTTGTATAATGGTCATATGTTACGGGTAATACAACCGTGGGCTAGGGCCCCATTTGACATGCGACTCCCATGCGCGCCCAGCTCTGTTTAAAAAAGGTCACATGTATAATGCGTGTCACGTGGCACCTTTCCATTCGATGATACAATGCCATGTGTCAACACTCTATTCGGCCACGTGTCAGCTAAACACAATCCTCCACATCAGCAGGCGCCAACTCAGCTACCATGTCATCGTACCATCATGCCATGTCACTGCCACGTGTGAGTCGTACGGACTGTACGGACAGGTACAGTCAGTATCCAATTTTTTTTTTCCTGTTTGGCTCGGCGAACAGATCGCGATATCTTCTCCATACGGACTCCGTTTGTGAAAGTAAATATACCGTCGGAATCAGGAAGACGAGACAGACGCAATGGAACCATTTTCATCGCATTCCAAGCACTTTGAAATTTGAGCAAATTTTTGACCCCTGGTCCGGATTTTGATCAAAAAGTTTAAAACTTACATCCTTAGTTTGGGATTTGTGATAATAAAATTTGATCACTGCATATATTCCATGAAAGAAGGTGGGTGTTTTATATATGTAGCTTTGTATGTCAATGACATGTTGTTTATTCAAAACAACGTGGACACAATAAAGGAGGTGAAGAAGAAGCTATCATCCAAGTTTGACATGAAGGATCTCGGTGCAATTAACTTCATTTTGGTAATGGAGATTAAGAGAGATCGAGCCGCTAGAAAGCTATGGTTGAATTAGACAAAGTATACTGAAAAAATTATAAAATGATTCAACATGAAGGATTTCAGACCGATGAAGGTGCTAATTCCAGTGGGATAAAGGCTTACTGTTGAACAGTGTAGAAAGACACAAGAAGAGATAGAGGACATGGCATGTGTTCCCTATGCAAGTGTTGTTGGTAGTCTAATGTATGCGATGGTATGCACTTCACCAGACATTGTCGATGCAATGGGAATGTTGAGTGGGTACATGTCGACACCAAGTAGGGGGCACTAGAAAACTGTCAAGAGAGTATTCAGATATTTGTGTGGCACAAAGGACTATGTTATATGGTACCAAGGAAAACTTGGGGGTGACAGTGGTAAATTAGATGAACATGGATTTGTTGACACTGACTTGGCTGGAGATCTGGATCGATGTAGGTCAACTAGTGGATATATCTTCAACATGTTCAGTGGAGAAATAAGTTGTATGAGTAAGTGATAGGTGGTTGTAGCCCTTTCGACAACAAAATTTGAATACATGGTGACCACTCATGGAAGAAAAAAAGCGATATGGCTTCAAAGGTTGTATTTAGGAATCAGGTTTGGGAAGATAGCTATGAAGGTGAATTGTGACAATCAAAGAACAATGTTTTTGGAAAATAACCTTGCTTATCATTCAAATAATATGCACATTGATGTACAATTCCATTTCATAAGAGACATGGTAGAAAGTAACAAGGTGCTACTGGAGAAAGTAGACAAGTTGGAAAACATAACATACTCGTTTAACAAGTCTGTGAGTGCTATGAAGTTATCTTGGTACAGAGAGGCAATGGGCATTGCTTCCCTGGGTCTGTGAGTGAAATTTTAGGAATATCATATTTCAGCAAAGAAGAAAACAAGCAGGAGAATGTTGGGTTGTTATATTATTTGCGATGAAAGTCTAGTCAAGGTGAATCGACTAATGGTCAAGGTTGAGGTAGATCGACAACATCCCAAGCCAAAATCGATGTAGATTGACAAAAAGTTGAAGGTCAAGGAAGTCAACATGGTAAAGTCGAAGATACAGATGGAAATTCAACCAACAAGAGGTCGAAGTGTGGGCATCAGAAGACCAACTAGAGACCGAATGTAGGTCGACTGGTACAAGACTGGTAAACCCGACTTGGAGTCAAATGTCATAGAATCCTAGGATTTGTGGGATTTGTAGCCAATGATATGCATGGATCTGTAACTTCTTTTGGGATAAAATCTTTAATGTTTTTCCTATTGTAAATCCTATAAAGAGGCATGTTGTAAGGACGTAAAGTCTTTTATTGTAAGTGATCATAGAATGCACTTTTGCAGGTCAATGCATGTGTAAGTGTAGGTTGTGGGTCATGCATATGTAAGCCGATTTGGCTACAGTGTTGTTATTTCATGTGCAAGATGGTATGATGGGTTAGACATGTAACCTTTTATTTTGAATGAATAAGATGACAAGAGAGAAGAACGCTTGAATGAATGTTGGTTTTCGTAATTAAGGGTTTCCAGGGTAAAATCTCGGTGTACTGTGTGATTTCTTATGTCATTTTATTTCTTGATTAAATTCTTATTCTCTTATGCTAGTATTAGTGTGAAGAATTATACATTTCCTGACATACAAAAGAGGTTTAAAATATCATTACAGACATTCATATTCCTATGAGATCCAAAAAGGATACAAAAGATATCATCTACGAATAGAAAGTGTGTTATTGATTTTGATTCAGAGACCGCAATTCCTCTTAGGAGGCCATTGGACCTTGCCTCATTTATCAGAGAGATGCGTTCTTTTGCGACAATCAAGAAAATAAAGGAAGAAAGGGTTAATCCATGACGGAGACCTCTAGAGGCTTTGAATAAACTAGATGGAGCTCCATTGATAAGGATGTTAAAATAAGTGCTTTGAATGCACCCCATTATCCAATTGAAAATTTTTAAGCTCATGCCCATTTGGATAAGGACCAAATGTAGAAAATTCCAATTTACTCAATCATATGCTTTGGAAAGGTCCAATTGTAGGATGGATGCCTTAATATTTCTTATATTGACAGAGTGGAGCACTTCTTGAGAGATGGAAACCGCATCGTGTATATATCTATTGTGGAGGAAGCCAAATGGTTCTTCCCCAATGAAATCACTTAGCATCAGTCTAAGTCTCCTAGGTATGATCTTTGATATTAATTTTTATATGACATTGTAGCAAGTGATCATTCTATAATCCTCATAGGAAGAAGGGAATTGTTTTTTTGGGATATGACACATGAAAGTGGCATTGAGAGGACCATCAATTCTTCATTCCTTTTTTAATTCTCTTACCACCAGTAGAAAATCATTTTTCATATGCTCATAAAAAAATTTAATGAATTCCACAGTAACTCCATCCGGTCTTGGTATTTTTCCATTCTTCATTGAGAAAAACATTGCCCTCAGTTCTGGTTCTGACACTTCTTTCTCCAAGGATAAATTCATTTCTTTCGAGAAGACGGTAGGGAATATTTCCACTACCTACATGATTTCTTGAATGGGGCATCCGAGAGGGGATGAGAAAATATTGTTGAATAATTTTACTCTGAGCTTTGCCCTGTCCTTAAAGGATACGTCCACATTTCCTTTTTAACAAACTAATGGAAAAACTTGGTGTTATTATATCCTTGTTTAATCCAGAGAGCCCTGCTCTAAATATACCATTATTCTTCTTCTATCTTGAGCCAATTTGCATTTTTGTCCTCCAATTATCTTAATTTTGTTAAATTTCTATCGGAAAGGGGGATTTCCTCTAGATTTCTAAGGACCTTGACAAGTCTATCTTCAGTTTCCTGAATGAAGCAAAACCTCTTGGAATTCCATTGAAGGAGCCAATTTTTTATTTCATTCTTCAAATTAATAAGATTTGTTGCAAATTGCAACATGAGAGGGGTAGGATTCAGAGGGGAAAACTTGACCCAAGAGGATAGGACCAGTTTCTTGAAATATTCCTCTACCAACCAAGATTGGAAAAATTTAAGTGGGGAAGGGGGGGACTCAAAGCTCAATGACCAAAATAGGGAGATAGGGTGATGGTCTGAAATACCTCCCACCTCTACGCCTAATCTAAAGTTTGAGCTCAGATTTAGTAGAGCCTTGAAAACTAAGAACCGTCCAATATTTTTGCAACCTTCTCTTCCCTAGTTATGAAATTTCTCCATGTAGGAGAGAGCTTCACATGTTCAATATCCACCAATATAACCCTCTCTATTAAGGATAGGAAAAAACCTCTTTGCTTATCTACCATGGGTTGTTCTCCTTGGACTTTCCATAGGGATAGGTTAATATTCAAATCCCCCCCTGCCACTAGAAAATGATCATTGAAAACGTCTGCAGAGACCAAATACTCCCAAAAGGAGGTCCTATCAGAGTAGGGACCGTAAATATTCACAACCTAGAAGGTCACATTTCTATTCTTATGTTGTAACTTGACTGAAATTGTAGAGAGAACAAAAGAAGAGAAAAAAATACTGGAAATTTGGGTTTTATCAACTGATCAAACCTCCTAAGAGACATGAAGCATCAATTGTTCTGAAATATCAATTCCTAAGCCAGGGGATGAAAAATGCATTGGCTTTGTCGCAAGCACATATTGTCTCTTAGATGAGTATTATGTCCAGATTTAGGCTTAGGAGCATTCTTTGAGGGATAGCTTCTTGGGGGCACACCCAACCCCTCATGCATTGAAGGAAAGGAAGATCATTTTACCTTTGACAAAGGGGATTTTCCTGCTCTAAGGGCCCTTGTGATGGTCTCTTGAGTTCCTTTGTGTATTTTCACATCAACTCTCTCTTTTTCTTTTGTGATGAAGGATATTCTACCAGCCTGAAAGAGAGAGAGGGAGGATTGAGGGATAAACCTCCAAAGTAAGGAGCGATATCTCGGGGTTTATACCTGAGGGAATATCTATTTCCCTAAGGAGAAAGGGAGACTTCAAGGCATGGGGGAAGGGACATAAAGGGAAGGAAAGATTCAATATTGGGTGAATATGGAACCCGAGAAGGGAAGGTGGGGAATGGAACTGTCAAGGGGAATTCCTTGAGTTGGGGCGAGGGGGGAGGAACTCTCAAGGGGTCAATTTCATGGACTGATGGTGCGTCTGGCGAAACCAAAAGTCGAGAGGAAGAAAGGGGGTTTATAGAATAAGGATAGGACCTGGGAGAAGGGAGGAGGGTAGAGGGAAAGGGTAATGAAGAAAAAAACTATGAACCAGAAGGAGAAGACAAAGAAAGGGGCTTAGGAGGCATACCTGAAACAAAATATTTTTTAACCAAGTCTCCTAGAGCTTGAATGGAGAGTACCCCTTTGTCAATGTCTAGTGGACATTCTTCGCTTTTTCCTTCAACTGAGATGACCTCCATCGAGTCCTGATTTTTAATTATAGACTTGGTTTTTCACATTTCAGTAGGGGGTTATTGTAGCAGTGCAGGTCTGGATTACTGGGAGTGAATGTGATTGATTTCATGGAGTCCATGGCACCTATAAGGTAGTCTCCAGTACTCTATTTTTTGTTCCTAGTAATTCCATCATAAACTAGGTCGATGTTTCCCACTAAACCTTCTCTTACATCTACTTCTATCATGATCCAGACCCACCTATGGTATTTTTTTGAATCCCAATTAGGTTCGAGTTTTATGAATGATCCCATTTTGTTACTAATGGCTTCCAATGCTTCCCTGGACCAAAAATCTAAAGGAAATCTAGCTAATATTACCCACACTTTCATTACCACCGTGAATTACTTAAGGGGGTTGAATTCCATAGTCTATGGTTTCTGGGACAGACTGGACAGGAACCAAGACCATTTTTTTCTTCGAATTTCTTTGCAATCATCATCTGAAAGAAAAAAGAAGGAGATCCAGTTTCTGGACAGAATATGTGCCTTCAGGACATATCCAATTAAGGGTTTCCACTGGTTTTGCATCCAACCTGTAAGGGCCTTTTATCTGATATATTTACCATTAAACACTCCAACCAGAGTCTTCCCCATAAGCTAAGGGACATTTCTAAGGGGAATTTTGTCACTTATGACCATTTTCATAGAACCCCTTTTTTCGTTGATGCACTGGGCTGAAAATGTTTGAGACAAAGGAGGCAATGGTTGGTCTCCTTTGTTGAATAAACCCTTCTCTTCTTCCTTTTTTGGATTAATAGGAGTAAAACCCTTTCCTTTAGGGCGAGAAGATGGAGGTTCGAGAAGTTCAAATGGTTTCCTATTGGGGAAGGGAGACTGAGATCTTGAAGAGACTTCATGCAAAAGGAAGGGGGAATAATGTTGAATATAGAGAGAGCCATGTGCTGGTAGTCAATGAAGAAGCATGTGAGGATCCGAGTGACATTTCTGGAGTATTTCTAAATATACACCATCGGACACGAAGGAAGAGGGACTTGGAGGAGAGTCCTCATAGTCCATGTCCTTCATTTTGAATGCCTTCATGTGTCTCAGACCACATGGTAGGAACCTAGACACCACCTGGGAGAAGTCAAAGTACGTCACTTCAGATGAGACCTGAAACGGGAAAGGTGTACTGGAAAGTGTATCGCGGGAACTAGAAAATGGGAACTGAAAAAGGGTATGGGAGAGGGATTGGGGAGCGGGAAAGGGTAGGTCTGCGACCCCTGCCCAGAGTTCTATGCCACATAGAGAATAATGTAGAGGGATAAACTGCGGAGCCCTAGTTCTTGTGTCCCCTATGATTTACCTATAATAAAGTCCATTAAGGTGCACAAATTATTTTCAATGATATGACTAATTTATTGTAATGAAGGGACTCTCTCTTCATTTATTATCTTCTAGCCCTATCCTTTGTTCAATGATTTCTCCTTTGTAATAAGATTCACATTCATTGAATATTGTATATATCAACTAAGTTATGATTGACACATTAAGTTAGGGGTTTATAAATTTCACTAAAGTAGGTTTAATCTATTTGGTTCTGCATGTACTTATTTCTCTTTTGAAATGTTGAAGCGCAAGTTGTGAATTATTTTCATCTTCATTATATATATAATTCAAGTCCATTTTACAAATTCATGTGTTGATGTCAACTTCATCATCAAATTTATATTATGATATCTCCATTTATAGGTTGTATGGCAACTTTGAAATTTTGTATTTTCTTCCTTCTAATGCTTCATCTTCATATTTTAATTTATGATGTGAATAGTATTCAACATGAAAAAAAGGTAATTAAAGAGGTGTGATATTTCACCATTGTGAAGTGAATAATAACGCCTTTTGATTCGACATTTTCTTCACTCAACTCAACATTTGTTCCTAACTTTGTCTTGTCTATTTGTTCATCTTGATCAATGATTCTTCCCAGACCAATTGATGTCACAATTTAATTGTGTTGAGTAATTCATTTTAAAACATGTGTATGTGGTTATATAGGAATTTTCTATTATTATGCCTAAACTTCAAAACTCATTTTGTTGGGTATTCCATCTTTTCCTATCTAAATGTTAGTTCATGAGATTTTTTTCAACCAATTTTGCACAAGATTTTTGGCTTTTGTTTCTACTCAACCATTTTCCATCAATTTTTGATACTAAAACTATACATGTCTATCATAAATAACTACCATATCTTGGATATTTATTGAATTTCACTTCCAATGTCTAGTTTAATTAAGGTAATAGGGGCATTTTAGTATACCAGTTCTTCCAACACTTAGCATAGTATGAATAATTTTAATGTTTGAGTTTTAATATCAATCTTGTCATTGTATGTTCTTCATTGACACATTGTATATTTATAGTTATTTAAAACATGGAAATTTTGAACTCTTTTAATTCCTTTTAAACTTTGGATTCTATGTATTAATAATAAAAAAATTATGAATATTTCAAGATGGAGATTGTTGGAAATATTGTTTTTGGATTTTTTATGCTCATTTTGGATACCCTATATTTGAAGGAATCGTTTCTCTAAATACCTAGATAAAATGGGAGCATAGATAATATGTTTGGAAAGCATATTTCGAGACCTTTACAATGCTATATTGTACTCCCTCTAAATCCTTATGAATGAGGAGATATGATTTTTTTCTATCAAACAACCCAACTAGAAAGTTTAGGTCGACCTAGCTAGTATTTATAGGTAGGACCTAAAAGTGGGCATAGAAATACTATAAATATGGGATAGATGTGTGCATTTGAAGAAACTGAAAGAAAGAATATCAAGTGTGAGGTGTGCATAAGATATATGAGGTGCAAAAGAGAATTTGGAGAGTATTCTTGAGGTCTAAAGGTGCAAGAGGAGTTTTCTTGGAGTTTTAAGGGTGCGCTATAAAGGAATAAGGTCTATGATGTTGCAAAGTGCATTGTTTTGAGGTTGTGATGCTGCAGTATGGGATTATATTTTGGGAATGATGCTACAAGGTTCACTATGACATGAAGAATAAATCTAACTAGGGTTTGAATCTGTGTATGGTATATGAAGCAAAGAGAGGTGTTGGAGCATCAAATTTAAGGGTATGGTAATTCTATGAAATACATGAAGTATGAAGCAAGTAGGTGAATTCAAAAGTACTATGTGTATGAAGATATTAGGTTGGTTCTTATATAAGTATTACTGAGTTGGTTCTCAGTTGAGGAGATTGGTGTCTCCTACAGGTTGGTGCCTACACAATATCTTGTTGAGTTGGTGCTTAGTTTAGGAGATTGGCATCTCCAGTAGGTTGGTACCTACACACTATATTGCTTATTTGTTGCTCAACTAAGTAGATTAGTGTCTCTAGTAGGTTGGTACCTACATAATATCTTGTTGAGTTGGTTCTAAGATAAGGATATTGGTGTCTCTAGCAAGTTAATTCCTACAATATTTGTAATAGTGGGTTGGTTCCTATAGACATTTATAAAGATTATTTTTTATGGTTTTCTCCTGCAAGGGTCTCCAAGTTAAAATATGTGTGTTGTGATTTGAGTTTACATGCATTTATTGTTTTAAATTTAATGAATTATTTATGAATTATCAATTGAAGTAAAATGTATATTATACTGATTCATCCCCCCCTCTTAGTATCAACATAATTTCAACAATTGGTATGAGAGTAGGTTCCTTCGGAAACAGTTTAACTATCAGAAGGTATATATTGGGAACAAACATGACTAGTCAAGAAGGTTTCTCCACAAACATGGCTCCATTGTTTGACAAAACAAACTATGCATTTTGGAGTTTAAGGATGTAAATTTGTCTAACCACTCTTGGGTTTTATATTTGGAAATCAGTCTTGATTGGGCATAGAGGCCCAAAAAATCCACCAACAAACAATGTTGGGAAGAAATCTAGTGAACATAATGAAAAATCCATGAATGATATATTGTGTGGTATATCATAATCATAATTTATCAAGGTTATGAATTGTGAATCAAAAAAATGATATTTGGGACAAATTTCAAAACATCTATGAAGGCAATGAAAAGGTGAAGAAGTAAAAGTTCCAAACTCATAGAATATGGTTCAAGAGTTTGAAAATGAAAGATGAAGACAATGTTGCATCCTATTTCCTTCAAGTGGATGAAATTGTCAACACCATCAGAGGTATTTGTGAGAAGGTTCAAGAACCAATGATTGTGCAAAAGGTGCTAAGGTCTCTCCCACTAATATTTGATACCAAGTTATATGAAATTGAAGAAATGAAGGATCTTGAGAAACTGTCAATGGATGAGTTGCATGAGATTCTCATTGCATATAAGATGAGGACAAAAAAAAATCCAACATGGAAGGAAGGAACTTTAAAAGAATCAAACAAGACAAATGAACCCATTTTTTTTTATTGTTCTAACCATGAATCGGATATAGAAGAAGCACAATTTGTGAGAAAGCTAAAAAGAGGATCTGGAAAATACAAAGGTAAGATACTCTTCAAATGTTTTTATTGTGGGAGAGTAAGATTTTTTTCTGCTAAATGTCCATATGAAAAAGGGAATATAGTGATGATGAGGACAATCATGATAAATAAGAACATGAAAATAAAAGAAAACCTTATAGACTCAAAATAGGAAAATATGCTAAGAAGAAGAGTTTCTACTCTAGAGAGAACAATAGCTCATCTGAAGAAAGTGATGTATATGTTTTAGATATTGACAAAGAAGAATTTGTCTTCATAGCCATGGATACAAAGTATACTAATAAAGAAAATGAATACAATCAGAAGGAAAAATCATATTCAGTAGAAGAAGACATTTATGGGGAAGTGAATCTTGAAGAAGAACTCATTAGTTCCTTAGAATAAATAAACAGACTTAGGGGAAATAATAAAAGTACAAAGCGAAATTGTAGAAATATGAAAAGAAGAATCATGATCTTAATGAAATAGAAAAAAATAGTTATCATCATGAAGAATAAACTAGAAGAGGAAAAAAGGTTAGAGGAAGTGGTGAGAAGCCAGTTAAAATAAAAGAAAGAAAAAATTGTGAGATCCTAGAGGATGAAATCATTTCCTTAAGAAAGGAACTAGAGAAAACAATTGATCAATTGAAGAGAAGCTGAAATTTTGGAAAGAGTATTGAAATATTAGATAATATTCTCAGTTTCAAAAGGTCTCCATTCATATAGACAGGTCTTGGCTACAATGAAAAACAAAATAACCTTTAGGGAGATGCAAGCATTAAGGTCACAAAGCCATAAAATAAGGAAAATGAAGAAAATACTAGAATCTAAGCCAATAGCTCATCTGAAGAAAGTGATGGATATGTTTTAGATATTAACAAAGAAGAATTCCTCTTCATAGACATGGATACAAAGTCTACTAATAAATAAAATGAAGGCAATTAGAAGGAAAAATTATATTCAGTAGAAGAAGACATTTATGGGGAAGTGAATCTTGAAGAAGAACTCGTTAGTGCCTTAGAATAAATAAATAGACTCAGGGGGAAGAATAAAACTAGAAAGAGAAATTGTAGAAATATGAAAAGAAGAATCACGATCTTGACAAAATAGAAAAAATAGTTATCATCATGAAGAATCAACTAGAAGAGGAAAAAAGGATAGAGGAAGTGGTGAGAATCCAGTTAAAATAAAAGAAAGAAAATTGTGAGATCCTAGAGGATGAAATCATTTCCTTAAGAAAGGAACTAGAGAAAACAATTGATTAGTTGAAGAGAAGATGAAATTTTGGAAAGAGTTTTGAAATATTAGATAATATTCTCAGTTTCAAAAGGTCTCCATTCATATAGACAGGTCTTGGCTATGATGAAAAAAAAAATACCCCTGAGGGAGATGCAAGCACTAAGGTCACAAAGCCATAAAAAAAGTAAAATGAAGAAAATCCTAGAAGCTAAGCCAATATTCTCGAAGGATCCATCAATAGTGAAAGAAACAATAGGAAAGGAAATGATGACTAGCAGAAACATGATTTTTCTCACAAGAATGAGTTCAAAAGAGTTGTTCCACGAAGAAGAGCTTTCACAAACTAGTACCAAAATCTCTTTCATGACTATTTTTTTTGTTGCAATAATTTTGGTCATAAAGCAATAGATTGTAAATATTATGCAATAAGTGATCATGTGAGAGATAGAAATAGAGGTTATTATAAAAGATCAAAGAATGATTATTTGAGAAACAAAAATCAAATTTAGCATTGGTTTGTTGATAGAAACTACAATTCATTTGCTCTCCTACTTGATTACAATACTGAATGTTATAAGTGCAATAAATATGGGTGCATTAACACACGATTTTAGAAGAAGCATATTAAATTATCCTAAACAAAATAGGGAAGAAGATGTTCCTACCAAGCATAGAGAAAATACACAATGGTGTGGAAAGGAAGTAAGAAGAACCAAAGATGAAATAATGTGGACATGAAATGTATGCTCAAGAAAAAGGAAGCCAATGGTACATTGATAGTGGATGTTAAAAACACAATATAGGGGATCAGAACAAATTTCTCATCCTAAAGGAAGAAAAAGGAGGCATTGTTACCTTTGGGGATAATGCTTTTGCAAGGATAGTTGGAAACGATATCGTTAGTCTTGATAATAGAAATACTAAAACACATAATGTATTATATGTTGAAAGTTTAAAACATAATCTTATAAGTGTCATTCAAATGTGTGATCAAGGTTACAAAATCACATTTCATTCTAAAGGATGTGAGATAAGGAAATTAGGTTCAGGAAGATTAGTGGAAAATACAAATAGAACCTCGAACAATGTATACATTCTCCATGAAGTGAAAGGAGAAAAATGTTGTATGGGAGTGATAGACCTCTCACCTCATCAGTAAAGGGAAGCACAATCTTATGTGGAGAATCCCTTTTCCATCGATTTCAAAGGTGGAGAAGTTGTAGATAGAGGAAGAATTGCATACAGAACAAATGTTAAAGACAGGGGGAGTATCAGAATTGACTAAGGGTTTCCATAAATGAAAAAGGGTGATATTGTTGGAAATATTGTTTTCATTGATGTCAAATATAGGGGAGACTATGGATGTCCAAGATACATATTGCAAGATGCATATTGTTGGAAATATTATTTTTATTTTTATTGTTTATGCTCAGTTTGGATAGCCTATCTTTGAACGAATCTTTACACTAAATACCTAATTCAAATGGGATCATAGGTTATATGGTTGGAAATATTATTTTGATACCTTTCCAATGGTATATAGAACTCCCTTTAAACTCTTAGTAATGAGGATATATTAATTTTTTAGTCAGACAACCCAACCATAAAGTTGAGGTCAACCCAACTAGTCTTTACAGGTCAACCCTAAAAGTGAGCATAGAAATAATATAAAAACATGATAGATGTGCACATTTGAAGAGAATCCAAGAAAGAAGATCAATTATGAGGTGTGCAAAAGAGATCCAAGGTGCACAGTAGAAAATGGAGGGTATTATTGGGGTCTAAAGGTGCAAGAGGATATTTCTTGGAGTTTTAAGGGTGCACTCTGAAGGACTAAGGTCTATGATGTTGCATATTCCATTGTTTTGAGGTTGTGATTCTTTAGTCTAGGATTATATTCTCAGAATGATGCTATGTGTTTTGGTAAGGAATGAAGTCTAAATATGAATAGGGTTTGAATCTATGTCTAGGGTATAAGCAAAGAGAGGCACTGGAGCATGAATGCTAAGGGTACGATGATTCTAGGAAATACACGAAGTATGAAGCATGTAGGTGAATTCATAAGTATTATGTGTCTGAATATATTAATTTTGTTTCTATATAGGTCTTACTTAGTTGGTTCTCAACTGAGGAGATTGGTGTCTCCAGTAGGTTGTTTCCTACACAATATCTCATTGATTTCATTCTTAGTTGCGGAGATTAGTGTCTCCAGTAGGTTGGTTCCTACACAATATCTTGTTGAGTTAGTGCTCAATTGAGGAGATTGGTTTCTCCAATAGGTTGGTTCCCACATAATATCTTACTAATTTGGTGTTCATCTAAGGATATTGGTGTCTCTAGTAGGTTAGTGCCTACAATCATTTTAATAGTAGGTTGGTGCCCATAAAAACTTATAAAGACAAGTTTTTGTGGTTTTATCCTTCAATGGTTTCCAAGTTAAAATCCATGTACTATGATTTCAATTTACATGAATTTATTATTTTAAAGTTAATGAATGATTGATTAATTCTCAATTAAAGTAAAAAGTATCTTATACTTATTCACCCCAACCCCCATAGTATAAGAATTAGTTCATCAATTAGAAATGTGTATTCAAGCACCCATAGGTTTATTTCATTCACCACCCATACATGTCATGGAATGACCACCTTTCACAACACCCTTTGGTGGTCTTACTTATTTCTCCATGTTTCATTGGAACAAGGTATTAAGACAAACATACTTTTAGATCATGATTTTAGTTTTTACTTGTCTAGTTGAAGCCCAACCTATATTTTTGTGGTTTTGTAGAAGTCTTACTAGGTTGGAATTTGTTATTTGTAGTACATTGTAGGAGTTTTCCATGTCACCCTATTGTAGTTATTTATATACCACAAGTCCACCTTTCCATTACTATTCCAATATATCATTGCATGAACTATCCTTCAATGTTATATCCCATGGGAGTTTATCGCCACCTGCCTCCACCGCCACTTTAGATACAACCTTATATTGTCATTACACCTACTGTAGGTTTGACTGCACCTTCTTTTGTTTCTCTAGTCTACCCTACACATGTATTTGTTCCATCTACCATGCTACGATCCTTTTTGTGGCTATAGTTGTTTCATTTTAGGTTTCTACATCTACAATTGTGACATCTATAGTTGTTTTCTCTAGGGTTTCTTCCACTACAAATTTATACCATTTATTACAAGGTTTGAATAGAAAATCCTCCTAGATAGGAAGTTTAATCTCTAGCATTGCCTAATATATTATCAATGAGATGATTATTTTATGAAATTCGTATCAAGCATATACCGTAATGATTTTAGGAATTATAATTTTTTCATTAATTGATTCTTATAAATACTATAGGGAGGCATCATGGAGAGGCTTGGGTCAGGGAGGAGATAAATGACCTCAAGATCAATAATCAAATCCACAATTATTTTGGTTATATTCAATTATACTTTTATTTATTAAGTTTATTAATTGATAAAAAAATGGAAAACAAAATATATGAATGATGTTTCCTTTCCTATCTGCAAAAAGGAACACCACTCCTCGAAAGAAGAAGAATAAATCCTCCTCAAACTCAAAGAAGAGGAAGATAATATTTAGAGATGCATCTCCTAATGGTGAGAGTGACAAGGGTCAATGAGTGATCCTTTGTATATCTTGGGTAGGAGGTTCCACTATGTATCTTGGGCATGATGTGTCATTTTGAGAATGAGGTGTCATTATGTATCTTGTTGGAGATATTACACACTCTTAGGATTTTCCTTTTATTTTCTCGGAAACTCTACATACCTTGGACACAAGGTGTTATTGTTTTCCAATTTGGGGATCAGGTGTGATTATGTATCTTGGGCATAATGTACTAGTTTGTAAATAATGTAAAATTGGGCCAATTTTCAATCTATACATTGCTTTGGAAATGTATAATGAATTGATTATGTGTTAGGGACCTAACATCCCTAACCCCTCACGTAGGTATAATAATATATTTCCATGTAATAAAGGCCAATATTAATAAGGCCTAGAAATAAGGAATAATAAGTCAAATGTAAGAAGACCTAATAGAAGATTCCACTTCTAGAAGGATCTTCCTCTAGATTTTTCTTTTGGATAGACATATTTAGTCTAAATAGGAGTAGAGGGTATGATAAGTTTTTTCTTGGATATTATTGTAATAGAGCTTTGCTCTACTGGAGGTTTCCCCCTCAAACAAGCAAGTGAACATTGTTATCATTAATCATGGTGATCTTTCTAGTGTTATTTTTGTATTATTCTGGTATTGTTCTAGTTATATCATTGTGTTATGCCATTTCTAGCTAAAATATTTATGTTCTACATACTCTTTTATATCTGGAATACTACAAGTGGTATCAAAGCACTTTCCTTGGCAACAAATTGTGGGTTAATTTTTTTTTCCAGGGTAGACGTATTCTGGTGTCTTAAAGCTACATAGATATGTCGTTACACGCATAAAACCATGGTCTTGGAGTCATACAAGCAGGAAATACAAGTTGTACTTAGGCACACATTTGCTTTCCACCCTTGTAACCCCTGTTGGTACCCCTTTGAGTGGTAGCGCATTAGAAAACACATGTATACAGATTGACCTAGATCTCCCGAAGCCCTCCATACATAAACCAATTGGTCGCATGAATTCTATAGTACCAAAGAGAAAAGTGCTCAACAAGATACTCTCTAGTACCTGGGTATTCAGGTAGTATGGCTAAGGGCACAGTCTAGCCTCCTATGTTGGTGCCCTGAGATATTGGGCCAAGTACTACTATTGGACCCCACACATATATCAGATATTTAGAGCATAGGAAAAACCCTTGTCTATATAACCCTTCAATACCCTAACCCTTGGGAAGAAAACAAAAACAAAACAGAGAAGATCTATTTTCGCACAACTGTGCCTCCTACATTTGGGTTGTGAAATTACTACACATTTATTCATGTTAAGAATCTGGGATTTTCAACACTGCAATATTGTTCAGATCGGAGTATCACTCCACAAGAGTAAAAAAATAAATTCTAGATTCTATTGGCACCATTATTTGATCCCTATCCCATTGGATTCCTCTCTTCTCCCTTATGGGTTATGGGTGAAGTGTATCCCGACGATCAGGGCGATGAGGGGAATCCAATGGGTTAAGGCCCAAATAAGGGTTATGGAAGGGGGTCGGATCCACGAGAAAAAACAATTCCTGAAAAATGATTTTGTGTGGTCTCACCCATCCATTTTCGTTTTCGGTCTTCATCATGGCCCACACCAGTAGCCAAGACTTGGAAGCTCACTTCAGTTCCTTGTATTCTAATTTCACAGAGACCCAAAAATAAGCAAGGCAACTTAGTGCCAATTTTTCCACCATTAATCAAAACATGTATTCCTCTATCGACAAAAAAATGGAAACCATCAACCATGACCTCACTACCCAGCTTGAATCCTTCAATACCTGGGTTGAATCCTTCACTACGATGATCTACGCAAAGTTGCATATCACTGTAGATCTTCCCTCCTCTAACCCACCTTTTCCATCCAAAGCTGAAAATTCCTCTAATTCCAAGACTTTTCAACCTCATCACTTTCAGTGTGACCTACACCTTCCATGTGTAGATGTGACCAAATTTGATGGCTCAAATCCCACTGGTTGGGTAACTCAAATAGAACATTATTTTTCTTTGTATGGCATTACAAATGAGTTGGCCAAACTCCAGTATGGTGTTCTCCATCTAGATCAAGGACATTGGAAATGGTGGCAATGGAGAAAACAATCCCACCAAGTGTGTGGCTTGGACACAATTTGTGGCAGAGATTTATGAATGATTTGACACTGAGACCAACCATTTAGGTCGTTTGAAAAAGTTGAAACAATCTGGCACATTGGAAGACTTTATAGCTTCTTTTGAGCGATTATGTTTCCGTACAAAGGGAATGTATGATGCTTTTTTTCTGAGAATTTTTTATCAGTGGCCTTAAGGAAGAGATTCGGTCCCATGTCCTCATGGCTTGGTCTCAGAGTTGGGTGGAAGATACTAAAAGAGATAAGGGAGAACAATAGGTTGTCTCTTCTCAAACCCAAAAACCTCATTTATTCCTTGCACTAAACCAGTCACTCCCACTCCTCCTTCTACTCCACTAAAGATCCAAAAATTGACTAGGGAAGAAATGATTGAACGCCAACTCAAAGGATTTTGTTGTAATTGTGATGACAAATACTTTCTTGGCCACAAGTGTAAGGAACAAAATATTTTTATGGCCATCTCAGAGGATGTTTCAAAAGATGATTTTGAGGCCCCCCTTGTGGCCGAGTCACCTGAACCCACTGACATGACCCCACCCTTCGACCCTCCTGAAATCAAACAGGTCATTTCCCTGAATGCTCTCACTGGGTTCTTTGCTCCCCAAACCCTCAAGCTAATTGGTTACTTTAAACATTGGAATATCATCATTCTTGTTGATAGTGGAAGAACCCATAATTTTATTCATCATCATATTTCCAAAGAAACTAATTGCTATATCTGTGTCGTCAATAATTTCCAAATCATGATTGCCAATGGTGGCTCCATGAAATGTGGGGGGCATTGTGAAAATGTGATTCTCCAAATTGGTTAGTACCACATGGAATCTTATATGTTTTCTATTAACATGGGTGGTTGTGACATTGTGTTGGGTGTAGAATGGCTAAGGACTTTGGCTCCCATTCTCATGGATTTTAAGGAATCAACCATGAATTTTCACTAGGAGGGAGAAAAATATCAGTTCCAAGGAATCATTGTCAGTTCCTCAGAGATCATCAGTTCCCATTGCCTGGAAAATCTCCTCAAAAAAGGTCATTCTGGAATTATTGCACAAATCCATGCCATTCAAGCCACTAAGATACCCTCTGTGTTGCAGGACCTCCAATCCATCCTTTCCAAACATCAAGTTTTTTTTTCCACCCCCTAGGCACTTCCTCCTTCCCACGGTGTTCATGATCATTCCATTCCCCTTGTCCCCAACAACCTTCCTCCCAATATCCATCCCTATCATCACCCCTTTTCCTAGAAAAATGAAATTGAGAAAATTGTTCAAGAATTGTTCACCACAAGTGTTATTCATCGTAGTATGAGCCCCTACTCTTCTCTTGTGGTCATGGTTCTTAAGAAAGAATGTTCTTGGCTCATGTGTCCTAAATTCTGTGTCCACACCAAACTCACCATTAAAGATAAATTTGTCATTCCTATCATTGATGACCTCTTGTATGAATTGAGTGGTGCCCTGTTCTTTACTAAACTTGATCTTTGTTTTGGCTACCACAGGATACGTATGAACGAGGCTGACATTCCTAAGTTTTCATTTATAACTCATGAGGGACACTATGAGTTTTTGGCCATTCCCTTTGGCTTGTGTAATGCTCCCTCCACTTTCCAAATCCTCATGAATCATGTCTTCTGTCAAATTCTTCGTCACTTTGTCTTAGTTTTATTTGACGATATCCTCATCTATAGTAAAACTTGGACATCCCATCTTAGTCATGTGGATCGAGTTCTACATCTACTCTCTCATCACCAACTTTTCCTCAAACAATCTAAATGTTCTTTTGGAGCCTCTAAAATCGAGTACTTAGGTCATATTATTGGCAAGGCAGGTGTCACAGTGGATCCTAAAAATATTGAAGCTATGCAAGATTGTCCTTGCCCAAAGACTCTCAAAATATTACTTGGATTTTTGGGTTTAACAGGATATTATCGCAAGTTTGTTAAGAATTATGGAAATATTATGGCACCTCTCATTGCTCTCCTTAAAAATGATTCTTTCTTTTGGGCTCTTACAGCTAATTAGGCCTTTCAAACCTTGAAGGCGACCATGTGCACCACTCCAATCCTGGACCTTCCTGATTTCAAAAAGACCTTTGTCCTAGAATGTGAAGCTTCTGAGAGAGGAATTGGAGTAGTCCTTATGCAAGATGGTCAGCCTTTTTCCTTTACCAACAAACAACTGTCAGAGCGACATTTGGGAAAATCATTCTATGAAAAGGAATTTTTGGCTATTCTCCATGCAGTGTATCTTTGGCACCTATATCTATTGGGGAAACTCTTCCAAATTAAGACAGATCATCAAAGCCTTAAGTATTTTCTATAACAACACCCTTTCTCCTCGGAGCAACAAAAATGGGTGACTAAGATCTTTGGATATGATTATGATATCATTTTCAAGAACGGCAAAGACAATGTGGTTGTTGATGCACTTTCAAGAAAATATGAATATGAAGGGTCCTATTTTTCCCTCTCATTCATTATACCAGATTGGCTCCAAGATCTTCGCTAGAAATGGCTACACAATCCCAAAATTTCACATTTCATCCAACAATTGCAGGCCAATTCTCCAGTTTCCCCAGGGTACTCTTGGCACAATGATGAGCTTCGCTACATAGTTCATTTGTATTTAATTAAACATGCACAACTTAAATCCACGGTACTTTTTGGGCTTCATGCTACACCCATAGCTGGGCACTCAGTGTTTACCAAAACCTATGATAGGGTGAAATGTTATTTTTTGGGGGATGGTATGAAACAAGACATTCACAATTTTGTGGAAGAATGTGATGTTTGTCAATGAAACAAGGGAAAAATAGTCAAATCTCCTCGCACACTACAACTTCTTTCGATTCCACCTGCTATTTGGAGGGATATCTCTATGGATTTTATTGTGGGATTACCTAAATCGATCCATAAATCAGTCATCATGGTGGTAGTTGATCGTCTTTCTAGGTATGCTCATTTATGTTCTCTTCAACACTCATTTACAACCTCCAATATGGCTCAAATTGTCATGGATCAGGTCTTCAAGCTTCATGGTATTCCTCATTCTATTGTTTTTTATCAACACCCCACTTTCACCAGCAATTTTTGGCAAGAAATATTCAAGCTACAAGGAACCCAATTGAATCTCAACACAACTTATCATCCCCAGAATGATGGTCAAATTGATGTTGTCAACAAGTGTTTGGAAACATATTTGAGGTGTTTTGCAACAGAAAGGAAAAATCACTTGGCTCAATGGTTACCACTACTTGAATGGTAGTACAACACTTGTTACCATACAACTATCGACATGACTCCTTTTGAAGCAGTATATGGAAAAAATCCATCTTCATTTCTCTCATACATGCTAGGTGTTTCGAAGTTCGAGGCGGTTGACCAAACACTTATTGTTCGAGAGGATATTCTTTGTACCCTCAAAGAGAATTCGACCATGGCCCAGAATCGCATGAAGAAATAGGCAGATTAAGGTCATTTTGAACATTAATTTACAGAAGGACACCAAGTGTTTCTTCGACTGCAACCTTATAATAAAAATTCCCTCAAGTGTAGGGGCCGAATTAAATAAACAACCATTTAATTTACAACATAACGGTAAAAGTCAAGAAATTTCTATAATTTAGCACATTCGCCTACACATTTATCAATTATAATAAAATTTTATAAGAGATTAACACAATGCATAATTTGAAATAAATACCTGAACCTGATGCTATTAACCTCCGTTTGTCCGCCTCTTGCCTCCTTGCCGCTTCTACAAATCACTGCCCAAAACCTAGTTCCTCCCTGCCAACTAGGTAACTCCCTAGCTCCAGGATATCAACGGATATCCTGGCCCCCGTGCCCAAAACCCCCAGCCACCCCGGTGCACTGATACAATCTCACTCCCAATATTTCACTTCTCTCTGCAATACCCCGAGCTCCCAAAATCCATCCCCAACTTCCCGTAGCATCCCCTCCCATCAACCTCCTTCCTTTCCTTATCCCTCCTTCACCGAATTTTCCCTCCTTTACTACCTACCTAACCCATTTATTACCTTCTTATCCTCCCACCGTTAATGCCCCTTATCCCTCCTTTATTATTTTATCCTCATGTATTTAATATGTTATCCCTTGTTGGATACGTAACTTAATTTATCAATATAGTTTATTATCCTCCTTTTATTT
>JZKD02S1201320.1:1123209-1137253 GCA_000966675.3 Picea glauca
TCCCATAATTCAATTTTCGACACCCATTCATAAGATTATCATTTACCCAAATAGATTGCATCATATCCAACATCATTCTAAAAACATTCATAAAATTCTTCATTCTCACGATGTGCCGCATCATATACATCATCATCAATAACGTTTAAACATTCATAAAATTTACATGCACGTAGTAGATCGCATCATATACATTATCATCAATAACATTTAAACATGCATAAAATTTACATGCATGTAGTAGATCGCATCATATACACCATCATCAATAACATTTAAACATTTATAAAAGTTCATAAATTTTAAAGTTTAAGTGTATCACTTAATAGTTTCACTGTGACTAAGAAAATAAAGTATATAGTCCTCAGGTAATCCTGGTTGTCTAAGTAAATAGGTGGTGTTATATACACCCCACCTTCGATAAACATGTTCTCTCTAAGGCAGGACAACACTATTCGTAAGTGTTCCTCATGTTCTCTTTCATTTTTGGAATAGATGAGGATGTCATCTAAAAATACTTGTACAAAACGGTCTAAGTACTTCCAGAATACGCCGTTCATGAGGCTCATGAATACTGCTGGCACATTGGTCAATCCGAAAGGTACTACAACAAACTCGTAATGTCCAAACCGAGTTTGGAAGGCTGTTTTTGGGATATCACCTTCCTTAATCCTTAACTGATGATACCCTGATCGCAAATCGATATTTGAGAATACCACTGCTCCTTTCATCTGATCGAAGATGTCATCTATTCGTGTCATCGGGTACCTATTCTTCACTGTAGCACGGTTCAAGTCCCTGTAGTCTATACACAGTCGTAAGGATCCATCCTTCTTCTTTACAAAAATTACTGGTGCGCCCCAAGGTGAGACACTGGGCCTTATTAGCCCTAAGTCCAGTAACTCTTTCAACTGCATTTGCAATTCACAAAGTTTCGGCGCTGTCATCCAATATGGAGTCGTGGATATTGGTTCTGCACCAGGTTTTAGCTCAATAGTAAAATCAAGCTCCCTCTCAGGAGGTAACCCTGGTAACTCGTTTGGAAAACATCCTGAAATTGTGACAATACCGGGTACTGATCCAATGAGGGTCCCTTCCTTTCATTCACTGCTTCCACTACATAAAGTCAACACCCTTGTCTCAAGCATCGCTTAAGCTTCATAGTTGATATAAAGTGTAACGAAACTTTTCTCTGTACACCCTGGATCTCTACTGGTCTTCCTTCATCATTGACACAAAGCACCCTCTTTGCAAAACAATCTACCAAAGCTCGATAAGTTGCTAACCAATCCATTCCAATGATTAGGTCATATGCCCCAAGAGCAGTGAAGTATACCTTCAACCTGGTAGTACACACTCCCAAGTCTACTATACAATTATCAACACTAGGTCCTACCGCTTGTTTTTCCCCCGAAGCCATCTCGACTTATTTAAAGTCATCATGCTCGTACGCTGCCAACCCACTCTTTTCCAATGCAGATGGTGAAATGAAACTATCTGTCGCATCAGAATCAAACAAAATCTTAACATTGATATGATTTAGCGTACCTGATGACTCCGCCACCGTGGATTGATGTTCGGCCTGGCGGTTATTAACTGCTGCGTAAATATGGTGGTTGCTACTTGCTCTCCCCATCGGTGCCTTTCCATCTCTATGCGCGAACCCTGATTGTAACTCTGGGAAATCGCGCTGGTAATGGGGTCCTTCGCACCTCCAACAGGTAACATGAGATTGAACCTATGCACTGTTATGTGACTGCCTCTGAAATGAGTTCCTTCCCCTGGAACCCCTGCCCCTACTAGTTGTTCCCTGAGATGGTCGTGGACCTGTCTACACCGTTGGCGATGAACGAGACGCTGCACTCGTTGCCATTGAAATCCCTGCAGCTACTATCCTTGGCGCGAATCTGTTACCATATGGCGGTGTCCTTGAGACCCCTACCCTAGGAAATGTCCTCGGGGCCTTTCCTACGAACCTCAGGCGATGCAGAAATGTCGGTCTTGTACCCCCAATCAAGTTCATATGTTCTTCCGCGTAACACGCATTTTCCACTGCCTCTTCCATTGAAGACGGTTTCCACATCCGCACCATAGATCTTATCTTAGGGTTCAATCCATAGATGAAGTGCTCTGCCTGTCGTTGGTCGTTATCCATATACAACACATATTTGACCAGTTCCATAAACCTGATCTCATATTCTTCTACAATTTTGTTTCCCTGTACTAGGGCATGAAATGCCCCTACCTGTTGTTCCTTGTAGTACGCTAGTAGATATTTCCTCCGGAACCTCTCCTCGAAAAGTTCCCAAGATACTGTGTCTGGGGTAAGGTGCAATTGTCTTTCCAGGTTGCCCCACCAGTTCAAGGCGTTGTCTCTTAACTGAAAAATGGTGATCTTCGCCTTTGATTTGGACGCATAGTCCCTTAAGGCAAAACACCTGGTCATGCCTTCCAACCATGCTTTCGCACGTTCACTGGCGCGACCTCCGGCAAACTCCGGAATTTTGATCTTCTACAATTCTCGTGTTATGTCTTCAGGTGGAGGCCCTCCCCCTGAATCCCTTGACGCTTCTGGATTACCCATTCTAGACAGTGGGGGTTCCACTTCATTCCCTGTCGGTTGTCGCCCCTTTAAATTCTCGTTAATGGCTTCCAACGAGCATAGTATGAGGGCTAGTTTGGACGATGGTGGTGGTGGCGCTGGTGGTGTTGGCGGTGCTTGCGATGACGCTCCCCTGCCTTGACTCCTTCGAGTCCTGACCATCCTGTATGCTTTGACCTGCATCCACCAAAGTTGTCAGGGTGATTTCCAGGATGTTTCAAATTGGTGCTACTCAAACTAGAAATAGGGTTAGGCGTAAGTTTTCTTTACTTTTCTGTAAACATACATTACTCCATTAGGGGATTGGCTAGGTTAGGGTTAGGGTTAAGCGTCTAAGCTTGATTTCTTCGCCCTTACGAAAATAACTATTGGTTCCCTTGCCCTGTAGCTATGTTAGCCTTGCGCCCCACTCGCCACTTCCTATGCTTACTCTCCTAGTGCATATGTCGCCTCCTTCCTGCTTGTCCTAGTCTAAGCCCTTTTAACTTTTCTCTTATAACTTGATTAAAGTGACTTCCGACCTTATGTTTATTAATATACGCCGATATGCGCACACCTATTGAAAATGGGCACAATTAATGATATTTTAATCTTAATTAAATTTAAACCCTGATCTGATGGCTATGCATTGAAGATGTTGGCATATTCTTAGTCGTCCTCCAAAATCAATGGGTTAGATTTATTGTTCATAACTTTCTTGCATTTATCAGGGCATCCATTAGCATGTTTGCTGTAAGGTTATATAATTACCACGTTTAATAATTAAATAGGATTAAATCGCGACATCTAAACAATTATCTCCAACTGCCAGCCTTGTTTTGGCGTTCACCAGCGCTATGTACCTTTTGGCGTTAGTGTTCTTCTTAAGACGCTTTGCTTGGTGGGTGGTCTTGGGTATGAAAATTAAAGTATTTATAAGTGAAATTATTTGTAAAAGTCACATCGTGTGGTGCGTTGGTAGGGTGGACTTTGTAAAGACTTGACTGGTGGGGAGGTCCGGGGTTCGATCCCCGCGGACTCCATAAATTTTTCTTAGCCCTATATTAATCAAACTTAACTAATATTTTAATTAACTCTTAATAAAATTAATAAAGTTAATTAGTTTAATAGTTTAATTAGTTTTACTTAACTTATTAATTAAACTTTATTAATTTCCTAATTATACTTTATTATTATTATTATTTTTACATCAAATGATATATATATAAGAGAAAATTTAATAAATAACTAAAATACGATATTTACAACTCAAATTAAAAAGTAAACAATTTTTTTTTTTTTTAAATATACTTTGTATTGGCAACGTGGGGATTGCATGCCGCCCACCTGCCCCTAGAATTTAGAATCAGCAACATGGGGCTTGCATGCGGCCCACGTGCCCTTCGTCCTCCTTATTTGGAATACCATGTGTATGCACAGAATGGAACTACAGTGTGAAATCCAGGCTGGAAGACCAAATGCTTCAACCACTTACACAGTATTTGCAGAGAAGAACATTTCCTGATTTACTCCAAAAGTTTCAAGCAGTGTATGAAGAATCGAATCTTGTCCAGGTTGCAAAAGTTCTTAGGCCACTCACGCTATGATTAGGATTATGAATGAGTTACCAGAGCAGTATGATTATGTTTTTCCAGGTAAAAACATTGCGGAGGCGATTGCTATATCTCAGAACCAACTGGACTTTGGAGATCTCATGACAACACCTTCTCTATCCTAGATGGCCTTCGTTTCAATATCAAACTATTCAACACTTTCAGAGCACTGGTTTCGAGCTCTATACTGTAATATTTGGGTTCGGATTCGTTGGGCTGCTGTTGCATTACAGACTGTGATATTAATGGGATATAAGAGGACCCATTATAAAGTGCTCGTTTTGTTCTTTCCCAGATCCTCTTCTTCTCTGTGCTTGTCTGTCTTAGGAGTTGAATTTGTGTTGTGGGCACATGGAGACAACCATAGCGAGATGTTGGGAAAATCCTTCATGCCCACAAACATCACTATACAGCTATTCCCACGCACATGTATTGAGATATAGCAATAACAGAGGTGTGCCCAAGTATTTTTCATCCAGATTTTTGAGGTCGTTGGATGTAAATAAGCTATGCTGTGCCAATTCCGCCTCAAATTGGTGGCGCCTTAGAGCTGTGTTGACGCAGTAGGATGGTGTGGTTTCTGCTGCATCCCCCTCAACGACAAACAAAGCGAAGGAATATGAGCCTCCCTTTAGACATGCAGAGGGTGGTATTGATGGGGCTACCACCTCCCCCAGGGGAGGGATAGAGTCCATCGTTAGAATCACGGTTGTTGGAGCCTCAGGTGACCTTGCGAAAAAGAAAATATTTCCTGCACTCTTTGCTCTCTATTATGAAGATTGCCTACCCGAGCATTTTACCATATAAGGTTATGCCCAGAGTAAGATGATCGATGCAGAATTACGCAATATGATCATTGGTAAACTGACTTGCAGGATTGATAAGAGGGGAAATATCAAGGGTAGTGTTATCTTTTGTTCGACATATGGAAGAGGCAATCTCGTATGGTTTGAGCTCTGGACCTCTGATGGCTGCAATTTCCTTATTGGAAGGCATTGGGGCAGGTGAAATTGAGGATGGACGAGGGTTTCAAGAGGGGTCCGAGGTCGACATTTCATCCCAGACGGAGCCTGAAAGCGTTCAGAGCTGCCATTTAGCTGCCGAATTTAGTTAAGCTTACTTGACTTTAGCCATATCAGAAGTGTTTTTTTTTTCTTTTAAATATTCTGAGACAAGTAAAAGAACCCACTTATATATCACTGAAGCAAGGAAATCATAGGCGAGACGATACGTCAGCAAAATTTTCAAATTACTCGACAACTCTCTACAGCATTGCACACATGATACCTATCTCTTACTCTCATTTCTTCGATTGCGAACACCTGTCTGTTTATTGGTGGCGATCACAACAAAGACAGAGTTTTGCTTTCAGCTTCTTCCAAGTGAGCCCTTACCCAAAAAAAAATATAGGTGAGTCAAATCTATCTCTGGCATTTTTTTGTTTGTTTATTGTTTGTCTCTCAATGATTACCCATAATTTTCTTTTGGGTAGGCTTTTGTGGTTATTGCCTAGATGAATATTATGCTTTGTTCTCAAATTTGGGTCTCTGCTCTTWACTTATTTGTTTTTTTTTTTAAACAAAGATTATTCCCCTGACATATTGTATTAGAAATTTACCTTGGCAGCTTAAACACTATATTGCAATACCTTAACAGAACATGTCAATCTGCATTGAGTTATTGGTACAGTGATTTTTTGGAACTGTAATTGAAAGTTACTTGTTCTTGCCAATGGGTGGGACTGTTACGGAAAATTATGTGTTCCTGCCAATGGGTGTTTGGTTCAATCATCAGGATGATGATTTGCTATACCCTCCACCAGGTTCTTTTTTAGCTCAGACCCTTCACTTCTGACAGTATGATTGGCGTAAGGATCTGAAGGTAGGCAAAGGAAATTATTGACATCATTTCTAGTACATGCGAGAAAGATTAATTTTTGGACTGGAGGTCATGTTCTGAAAAGTTATCATTGACCTAAGTTGGATTTTGGTCAAGATTGAAATCGGACATAAGTTTTGGTGGTGTCTGAAAAATTGATCAACTAACAATGGGAAATGTACGCCTACGCGGAAAAAGAGTGAAACAGATCGGGCTGCACGCTGGTTGTTCTCACACAGGTGCTGCATGGCTGGCTTATTTTATTTTTTTTAGAATTGTTGAGGTTTCATTAGCAACATTTTTTAGCATTATTTTTATGGTTATTGTGAAAGACGTTTTAGAGATTGAACTCTGCTAAGGTTTAAATTTTAAAATCTTATTTAATAAGTTGCTAGAAATCTAAATTGTTGAAGAAATATATCAAGAAAGAGGCAATACAAAATTCTTAGTTTCCTAAAGTGAATAGTAAAATTTTACTGAAGGTACAAAATACAAAATATAATTCATTTCAGAAAAATATGCACAACTAACAATTATGGGATGTGTAATGCAATATTTTTTTTTAATTCATTTTGTTTATTTATATTTAGATTTGTTTATCTATTATCAAAATAATAGTGCGTTTGGTTTGGTTTACAGGTTAAGCGGAGGGGAATTTGAGCTGGGAACTTGGCCCTTAAGGCCCAAATTTATATTTACCCTAATACATTTATTTAGGGATTTACTATAATTAAATAGGAGTGTTTATTTAAATTTATGGATGGGTAGGTAGGCCCTTGGTTCTAGATTTTGAACCAGGGCTCTGATACCAAATGTAGGGGCCGAATTAAATAAACAACCATTTAATTTACAACATAACGGTAAAAGTCAAGAAATTTCTATAATTTAGCACATTCACCTACACATTTATCAATTATAATAAAATTTTATAAGAGATTAACACAATGCATAATTTGAAATAAATACCTGAACCTGATGCTATTAACCTTCGTTTGTCCACCGCTTGCCTCCTTGCCGCTTCTGCAAATCACTGCCCAAAACCTAGTTCCTCCCTGCCAACTAGGTAACTCCCTAGCTCCCGGATATCAACGGATATCCTGGCCCCCGTGCCCAAAACCCCCAGCAACCCCAATGCACTGATACAATCTCACTCCCAATATTTCACTTCTCTCTGCAATACCCCGAGCTCCCAAAATCCATCCCCAACTTCCCGTAGCATCCCCTCCCGTCAACCTCCTTCCTTTCCTTATCCCTCCTTCACCGACTTTTCCCTCCTTTACTCCCTACCTAACCCATTTATTACCTTCTTATCCTCCCGCCATTAATGCCCCTATCCCTCCTTTATTATTTTATCCTCATGTATTTAATATGTTATCCCTTGTTGGATATGTAACTTAATTTATCAATATAGTTTATTATCCTCCTTTTATTTATTTACCTTATTTATTAATGAATTAATTAATACTTAAATTAATCATTGACAATCATGAATAACTAATTAATAATAATTAATTAGTAAATGTTATTTTAAGAAATAATTATGGTTTAGTTAATATTTTAGGACAGTTATATTATTAAATTAATTATAATTAATAATCATATACACATATTTAAGCAGGGTTATTACATCAAGGATGACCATTGTCAGAAACTAGCACCCAAATTTTATGTTCCTTATACCGTTCTCAAGCATCTGGGACAGGTGACCTATCAGTTAGCTTTGCCCAGTCATTCTAAGCTCCATCATGTTTTTCATGTCTCCTGCTTAAAGAAGGTGATTGAAACTAAGTGCCAAACTCAAACCAACCTTCCCGAGTTGGATGAAGAAGGCTCCATATGGTTATAGCCACAATCATTTTTGGACCAACATGAGTATCATCTGCATCAACGCACCATCAATGAAGTGTTAGTCCAATGGATAGATACAACTCCAACAAATGCCACTTGGGAACTAGCTACCATTTTGCAGCAATTTCCTCATCTCATGCCTTGAGGACAAGGTTGTTTTTAAGGGGGAGGACATGTTAGGGACCTATCCTCCCTAACCCCTCATGTAGGTAGAATAATCTATTTCTATGTAATAAAGGCCAATATTAATAAGGCCTAGAAATAAGGAAGAATAAGTCAAATGTAAGAAGAACTAATAGAAGATTCCACTTGTAGAAAGATCTTCCTCTAGATTATTCTTTTGGATAGAAATATTTAGTATAAATAGGAGTAGATGGTATGAGAAGTTTTGTCTTGGATATTATTGTAATAGAGCTCTACCCTGTTGGAGGTTTCCCCTTCGAAGAGGCAAGTGAACATTACTATCATTAATCAAGGTGTTCTTTCTGGTATTTTTCTCATATTTTTTTGGTTATATCATTGTGTTCTTCCATTTCTGTCTAAAATATTTATGTTCTGCATACTCTTTTATATCTGGAATACTACATTATGGTTTATTTTTTTTATCAATATTATGTGTTTATTAAAGTGTTTGCTTATCTTATTTCGATAATGAATGATATTCGTGAATGATTATGATGATAATTATATTATGATTAGATTGACATATAACCTAACAACTTGGGTTAGCATCCTTATTAGTCTCTACTAAACATTAAAATTTTCTTTCTTTTACAAGCTTACTTATGTTGGTTGAGATTTTCTTCGTTTAATTCTATCATTAAAACATTTTATTGTTTTTCAACCATCCATGATCAAAATTAAATATTTTTATATAAAGTCTTGAAAAGATATAGCTTAAGGTTGAACTTCAATAAATCTAGTGGTCAAAGTAGACACGAAAAGTAAATATTCAAGAGGTCGATGCACTAGGCACTTTGGTGAAATTTGTCATTCCCCACCCAAATTTCAACACTCTTTGATAAGATAAGATAGGTGACTTAACACGAATGCACCCATTCAACCTACGACTATGCACATGGGGTGGTTCACGGGAAATAGATTTTTAAGGGATGGATGCACCGCTCCAAAATTAACCAAATTTTCAAAGGAAAACTTTGAAATTCAACGCATGCAAGATATTGCATCATATTTATTTAACAAATAAAAAATCCTAATCCACGACGACAAGATTATAAGGGCATTTTTGCAAACCCATAGTTTCATACAAATTTCATCGTTATAATGTGCCAAATCCTATACTAAAAGAAATAGTTAGTCATGCATTCACATATCATTCATGGGATTCATGGATTTCATCATGTTCTGGGAGGGAACTTAACCCAAAATATACCCAAGCAAAGCATATTATTAGAAAATTTAAAAAATTATCCCTTGAATGATGGAAACTTACATGAAAATGACTTTATGAATTTACCTATCCTTTTCCTAAAATTATCCATTCAATGATGGAAACTTAAATGAAAATGAATTTATGAATTTACCTTTCCCTTTCCTTTTCCTTTCCCTTTCCTTCTTCATTCACGAGATTATTGGTCGAACTCACTCACATATTCGTAGACTCTTTTTCTCCAATCCCCTTATCATAACTATATTGTGAAACTCTCTAGTTTTAAACCTTTTATGCATGCTCGTTTTTATCTTAATCCATACAGTCTCACTGCCCAAGAATTTATACTACATTCATTAATTTTATTTTATAATGCATGTCATTATAATTACACTACTCCATTTGACACCAATGTTCAAAAGGAATTGACCTGAATAAATCAAATAGAGTTTCCTTACAACTCACAATACCTATGATCTGCGGTCAAAATCCCTTACAACCTTTCGATTCGAGGGTCAAAACACGAGAGGATGCATGTTCAACCTCAATGACTACTTGGGGGTGAGGGCCCCATTTAAATAGATGTGTTAAAAATAAGAACACACATTTCTAATGCATGGTTTGAATTTTTTTTTTGTGTTTGGTTACATCTAGGTCAAATGTGTCAAGGACACATGGTGAGTTGGTCCATGGTTATAAAAACCAAACCGATTAGAAAAATTGATTTTTATAAGTTCCAAAAAGTATGTTTGGGAAAGGGATATGTGATGATTCCTTCACATGCTTCAGGGGTGGAGTTTTCAAAATATTATTCTTATATGAAAATTTTGAATTGCATATTAAAGAAAAAAAAAACTAATTTCAAGAATTATCAAATAAAGATACTTGGGTCATTTAAATAGATGTGTTAAAAATAAGAACACACATTCCCGATGCATGGTTTGCATTTTTGTGTTTGGTTACATCTAGGTCAAATGTATCAATGAGACATGGTGAGTTGGTACATGGTTATAAAAGCCAAACCCATTAGAAAAAATGATTTTTATAAGTTCCAAAAAGTATGTTTGGGAAAGGGATATGTGATGATTCCTTCCACATGCTTCAAGGGTGGAGTTTTCAAAATATGATTTTTATATGAACATTTTGAATTGCATATTATATATAAAAAAAATAAAATCCTAATTTCAAGAATTATCAAATAAAAGGTACTTGGGCTATGGAAATCACAAGAGAGGGGTGTATCTATTGGTAATATGATGTCACAAATCTAACAAATTTGACAAATCAACTATTTGAGTGATGATTTTTTTTTTTTTTTAAATTTGACAAATCAATTATTTGAGTGATGATTTTTTGTTTTTTTTGTTGAGTTGAGACTCACTTTCCAAAGCCATACAAGGACAAATGTCAAATTGATCCCAGGGTATAAAAACTAAACCAAGCACCAAAACTAAGTGGCATAAGCTCTAACATGTGTGTTTTTGGAAGGATGACAAAAGAATGTTTTCCACACACTCATGGGTGGAGTTTTCAAAATTTGACCACTTAATGAAAAACATGTATATCCTCTTATTGAACAAAACCCTAGTTTTAGGAATCATAAAAAAGGAAAAATTCAAGCCATGAGAATCATGGGAGAGAGAAAATCTTAGTGGTAAACAAAGGTAATTATTCAAAGGGAATCGATGGTTCATTTTTCCTAATCTCAAGTTTCATTTCATGGCAAGTTGTAACTAGATTCCTAGAGCCATTCAAGGACACACGATGAATTGGTCTTAGGGGCATAAAAACCAAGAATAGTAGAAAACATGAGTGTCATAAAACCCAATTCTTTTTCTTGGGAAATTTCAACATGAACATAATCTCCATGTGCTCCTAGGGTAGATTTTTTTTTAAATTTGACCCCTTGTTGTAAAATTTGTCTTTCCTTTTACTAAGAAAAACTCTAGTTTCAAGAATTCTCAAATAAAACATATTCATGCCATGGGACTCATGGGATATGGGAAACCATAATGGTAATATGATGTCATGAGTCCAAGGGAATCAATAGTTCATTTATTTGAGCCCTAGTTTTATTTTTATGGTGATTTTCCTCTCTCTTCCCAGATCCATTCAAAAACACATGATGAATAGGTCTCAAGGGCATAAAAAACAAACTGAGTATAAAAATTGAGTGTCATAATCTCCATTACGTGTTTTTTGGTGAGTTTTACATGAAACAATTTTCACATGGTACTTTGGATATTTTTCAATATTTGACCCCTTAATGAAAAAATTACATTTCCTCAGAAAAGGCTTAGTTTCAAGAATCATCAATTAAAAGAGTTCCAATCCATGGGACTCATGGAAGAGGGGTGGCCCTAGTGGTAATCCAATCTCACGAGCCAATGAAAGTGATGTTCTTTTTGTCGAAGTCTTGATTTTTTTTTATGGTGAGTTGCAACTCACTTCCTAGAGTGATTCAAAGACACATGGTGAAATGGTCCCAAAGCCATAAAAACTAAACTGAGTAGAAAGGATGAGTGTTGTAATCTATGACAAGTGTCTTTAAACAATGATAATGTGAGCACATTATCCACATGCTCATAGGGTATATTTTTTAAATTTGACCCATGCATGTAAAATTTATATCACCTCTTACTAAGATTAAATGAATCAAACAATGTTTGCATACATATTTTAGGTTCTATTTGTCTCTCAATTTCATCCTAATTGATAGATATTTTGTATAGCATTTACCATCCTCTAATATAATGTCTACAGTTAGGAACATCTACCTTAGAAGGTTAATTTGATATTGATCTTAGAAGGCTCTAGTTTTAGAGTTTTTTGTATGGTCTTCTCAATATTCACCATTTCTTACTTTTATTTATACTATATGTTTAAGATTACTTGAATTTAGTGATCAGATTTAAGTTTTTTATTCACAAATTAGTGTTTCCTAATTTGCATGCCTTAAGATCACCCATATTTCTATTACTAGGTATGGGTTTCAAGATGACTCCTATTACTATTATTGGGTGTTCTCACCCAATACTAGTAGAAGATAATGGCTTTAAAGAATGTACATATGCTTGTATCTAAAGCTTTTCACCCTCCACCCAATAAACCATTTTTTTTAATTAAACCTTCAAAATGACATGATAAATTCATTTGCACTAATTTTAAGACTTTAGATCCACATAATTGTCTCACATAAAGCACTTATAATTAATTTCCTTATATAAATAAGGATATAAAAAAATAGTATATGATTCATCCATATATTAATAACAAATATATAATATAAACCTATATCATGAATTCATTCACTTATATAACATAAACATACACCATGAATTCATTCACAAAAGGCATTAAATAATACATAACATACATATAGAAAATAGCCCATCAACATCCTTGATATTACTTCATAAAACACTTATATACAATTTCATGCACCATGATAGGTCAAAAACCTCATTAAAATAAGATGACATATAAGATATTCACAGAAGGCATTAAATAATACATAACATACATATAGAAAATAGCCCATCAACATCCTTGATATTACTTCATAAAACACTGATATACAATTTCATGCACCATGATAGGTCAAAAACCTCATTAAAATAAGATGACATATAAGATGTTCCAAAAATATATAAAATATAAATATTTTAACCTTTACCATATGAGCGCTCTCTCAGAGACCTTGGAATTCCAAGGGTCTTCTTAATTCCCTAAATCAGATGAATTTCATATTTATAGTCCCTTAGGGTGGTTACATATTTCCATGCACTAATAAACTCATAGGCTAAACATATGATATGTTTTTTCCACATTAGATATGTATTCACTATTGAATTCTCTATAGAGTAAATAAACATTTATTGTCACATCATCACATTCTAAGATAAAACAAAAATTGTAGACATTCTTTATACAGATATTTTAACACGTCATCGGATTATTATAATAGAATCTAATAGAAGGGCATTGTTTGAAAGGAGACACTACATAAAACAACAAAAGAAAAAATTTATAAGACATATTTGGGGTAGTTAGATGAATTAGGGTTGTTTACACTAAAGAGAGGATTACCAAAACCAAGAAATTTTAGGGACTGTGGAAAAATAGACCGATCCCAAGACCAAGTGCGTGCCTTGTTCACGAGGGCATATCTATGACTTCAATTTAGAGATAAGTGTTTGGTGAAATAGAAAAAAGTTAGTAAGGGTCTATTGATGGTGAAATATAGTGTACATTTCATGAAACAAAATAATATAGAGTTATAAGAGTTAGGAAATGCAAAATATGTAATAAAATCATATTTGAAATATGATATTTCATTTTTGTAAGAGTTTGGTTATGGTGTTGAAAAACATTGTCGTTTCAATTGATTTCCCTTCACGTGCTTATGATTCTTTGTATAACTTAGGCACACATAAGGGTAGTAGTATTAGACTCATGCACTAATAAAATTGTAGTGATCTATAAATGTATTAAGAAAATAAAAAAAATAACAAAATTGTAGTGATTTATAAATATATTAAGAAAATAAAAAAAATAACAAACAAGTAATATATCTTGAAATTGAACTCATCATTTTACTTCACCTACATACTTACTTGAAATAATTCAACTCAATTATTTAGATCATCTATGTTACCAATAAACTTTGTGAATTTCTCAGCCTTTAAATGAGGCATGATGTATTGTACTTTTGAAGATTTATTTCTAGACATT
>JZKD02S1201320.1:1137263-1168092 GCA_000966675.3 Picea glauca
ATAAATAAGAGGCAAGGATATCTAATTTTAATTACACTTGAGAATATTGAATATCTATAGGTCTCTGAGGTAACCAAGGATATCTAAGATGAATTTATGAGGGGAGGTGAAGAAAAGAAGGCCAAAATGCAAGGAAGGATAAATTCTTTTGATGGTGCTTTCTAAGGTATGTTATTTACAGGTCATCTCACCATTTTTGATATAATTTTTTTTCTATAATGATTCAGATCATGAAATTGCTATTCCATTTAGAAATCATACCCAAGTATATGTGACAAAAAATTCAGATTGTGGGTCATTGTATTTTTGATAGGATTTGTGGCTAGTCCTGAAACTAGTCAAAAACAAGTTTTTTGGGTAAAAATGTCATAAATTATTCATAGCATATCCAAATTCAGTGATGCTAAATGTGTTGGTTAGGGTACAGTTTGTAGTATGCTGTGTAACAGTTTCATATCAATTGAATGAATATTTCATGCGGGGCACTCTCTACAAGGTCGCTCTCTCGAATAAGCTAGAATTCAACAAGGTATGCTATTTTTGCTATAACTCCTTTTCTGAGAGGTTCCAAGTAGTGAAACATGGAGGAATTGCATCAAGCACACTAAAAAACATTGTGTATCAGTTTCATATCTTTATACATTACAGGTTCAAAGTTATGATTACTTCAAGTTAGGGTTGTTGACTAATCCAAAACTAGGCATGTGAGACTAAANAAATTAGAAGTGGGTTAACCCTAAAATAAGGAAAGTGGGCCAAGTGACCTAGAAGATGTTTTTAAGGAAGCTACTTGGAGAGTATAAATAAGAGGCAAGGCTATCTAATTTTAATTACACTTGAGAATATTGAATATCTATAGGTCTCTGAGGTAACAAAGGATATATAAGCCAAATTTCTGAGGGAAGGTGAAGAAAAGAAGGCCGAAATGCAAGGAAGGATAAATTCTTTTGATGGTGCTTTCTAAGGAATGTTATTTATAGGTCATCTCACCATTTTTGATATAATTTTTTTTCTATAATGATTCAGACCGTGAAATTTCTATTCCATTGAGAAAACATACCCAAGTATATGTGGCAAAAAAATAAGCTTATGGGTCATTGTATTTTGGGATTTACTCTCCGTGGAAAATAGGATTTGTGGCTAGTCCTGAAACTAGTCAAAAACAAGTGTTTCGGGTAAAAATGTCATAGATTCTTCATAACAGATCCAAATTCAGTGATAATAAATGTGTTGGTTAGGGTACAATTTTTAGTATTCTGTGTAATAGTTTCATATAAATTGAAAGAATATTTCGTAAGGGGCACTCTCTACAAGGTCGCTCTTTAGAATAAGGTAGAATTCAACAAGGTATGCCATTTTTGCTATAACTCCTTTTCTGAGAGGTTCCAAGTAGTGAAACCTGGAGGAATTGCATAAAACACACTAAAAAACATTGTGTATCAGTTTCATATCTTTATATATTACAGGTTCAAAGTTATGATTACTTCAAGTTAGGGTTGTTGACTAATCCAAAACTAGGCATGTGAGACTAAAGAAAAGTNCAGTCCTGAAACTAGTCAAAATCAGGTGTTTCGGGTAAAAACGTCCTAACTTCTTCATAACAGATCCAAATTCCATGAGACCAAACGTGTTGGTTAGGTTACAATATGTAGTATTCTTTATAATAGGTCCATATCATTTCATCAAATTTTTTTTGCGAGGCACGCTCTACAATGTCGCTCTCCAGAATAAGCCAGAATTCAGCAAGGTATGCTATTTTTCCTATAGCTCTTTCTCTGAGAGGTTACAAGTAGTGAAAGTTGGAGGAATTTCATTAAACACATGGAATAAAATTGTGTATTAGTTTCAGATCTTTATACATTACAGGGTCAAATTTATGATTACTTCAAGTTAGGGTTGTTGACTAATCCAAAACTAGGCATGTGAGACTAAAGAAAAGTTTGATGAAAATGCCAGTCTCATGTTTTTAAAGTTAAGAAAGGTTTGTAGGAATGTGATCATATACACCAGGTCTATTATAGAGCTACATATTATATTTGGATGATGAATTTGATGAGGGATTTTGGTTGTGGTAGATGTTGAGTACATGGTTGAGACAAGTAGTTGATGACCTGGCGCACATACATGAGGTGTATAGTTGATGATGTTGGTACATATTGATTGTTATAGTTGAGGAGTAGTTGAAACATGATTGGTACATACATGGTACATGTTTGGATGAACTTGTTTATGGTACAGGTTGATTACAGGTTGGTGCATGGTTGATGCACTTCTTTATGGTACATGTTGATTACAGGTTGAGGTACAGGTTGATGCATGGTTTAGATTTATTGGTACAGGTTTATAGCGGTATATCTCATAGTGATAGTGTGACAGTGGTTCCATCATTCTACTTCTACTTTAGGGTGGCAGGACAGGGAAAGGAAAGGTGGTTGTAGCCGGAGAACATTGGGGGTTGTAGCCTCTTTCTGGTTGTAGCCAGAGAATTGGGGAGTTGGAGCTTCCCTTAGGTTATAGCTTGAGAAACTAGGGGGTTGGAGCCTCCTTCCAGTTGCAGCTGGAAAACAAAGGAAGTTGGTTCTTCCAATCAATTTAATTCTTCAAGACATATAAGAAAAATCATTTTGTGATTTTCTCCCGATTTGGGTTTCCACGTAAAACACTGGTGTACTGTGTATGTGTGTGACTGTTTATTTCTTACTTCTCATTATTGTATAATAATTCTACACTGATATAACATTTGAAGAGAAAGGATTATAATTATGTTATTACTGATTCACCCCCCCTCTCAGTAATCCAACAGAATTCACTTTCACATATCTGAAAGATAAAATAAATTGGAAAGTTATTCTTAAGGAAAGCAAAAATCTTGTCAAAGGGATTAATGATCACCCTAGAATAGAGAAGAACTAGATACATACTTAATCTATAGAGGATTTCATCTTGGTACCACTGGAAATAAACCTACACTAGTAAGGGAGGTCACTGAGGGATTGTATACCAGAGAAGGGACTCCTTGTGAAAAGGAAATCAAGTTGGTAAGGGTACCAGATAAACCTATGGAAGTCCTGAGCTCAGGGGAAAGAGGGAAAATTATGTTTTCACTAGTGGAGGAAGGAGAGTTTCCTTCTTGTATCATTATAAACTCAAGAACCAATTGAATCAATCCCCTTGTGATATGATGGCTTAGCACGGGGATGGAATATTTTAGGAAGGCACTCTACAATATGGCATAAGTTTAGGAGAAAATGTGTCTTCTCTCATTAAGTTGGTATTTGATATTACCCTACACAAATACATGTTTAAATTGACCTATTTGATGTGTGTTAATGATGTAAACATGTGGTTTTCTATTTTAAATGGGAAACATGATTGTGTGTAATAATTGAATTAAATTCTCGAATAAAATGGAATCTACTTGTTTGTTTTAACTGCTTAATATGTTAACTTATGAAAATAAGAAAAGTATGGGTAGTCTGTAGTCCTGAGGAGCTTGCATCTTGGGAGGAAATCTTACAAGATATGGAAACAATATTCATTTGTAAGGTGATATGAGTGTCCTAGTAATTTGAGGGCCCTTGTAGGGATCAATGGGCCTTGAGCTATGCGGGAACCTTTTGTTATTAAGGTTACCAAAATATTCACCCAAGGTTGGTAGAGGAAATGCTCTAGTGCATGGGGAAGGTCTCTATGTAGTTCAGAGAGACTCAACCTCATTAAGCCTTCAACCTATATTAAATGGAAAGATTACAAGATATGCAAACTTCATCCCCAAAAAATCAAGAAATCCTTAGTTTCTCTGATAGTGGTTTTCAAGTTCTCGAACACTTGGTAAACCCTAGAAGATTGGTCTGATAGAACCTATGAATCAAATAAGTCCTGAATTAGAATGTCATCTTAAGGAGTATCGATATTTTGAGTCAGAATGACTCTCAAATATTGATCTATTAAGGTGAGTAAATATTTTCCCTTAATTGGAAGGCATAATAGTTGGGATTCTCAAGTGATGAGACCTATATGGAGTCCGACGATGAAGAAGACCTAGGGTTTTGATCGGGGTCCCTCTAGTTCACTTGGTGAGTGAAAAAAGGGGGTGATGATGTGGACACCAACGTGACAATTACCATGTCATGTAGGACAACGCATGTCATATCATGGATGCGTGGGATGAGAGTAAACCTAGTTGTGAGAAAGGACCCTTAGGTCATCGCCTTAAAAATCCTTAGTTGTCGATTTAGAATGACAAGTGAATCTCAACCATTCATCGAAGACTAGAGATGAGGGGATTTTCGAATAGTGGGGTCAGACAAATACCCAACGATGATGAATACCTTGAGAAAGAGTAAGGGTATTCTATATGTCATAAGTGACCTCAATGGGATCTAGATCGTCGATGTTTAACATTTCATTTTCAGAGTGAAGATAGTTGGAGACTCGAGTGATGGGATCAATAGAGGTTCTGACGATAAAAATGTTCATGAATCATTGACCTATCGAGAGGGGTTCCATGAAATCCTAGTCATAGATNTATTCATTTGTAAGGTGATATGAGTGTCCTAGTAATTTGAGGGCCCTTGTAGGGATCAATGGGCCTTGAGCTATGCGGGAACCTTTTGTTATTAAGGTTACCAAAATATTCACCCAAGGTTGGTAGAGGAAATGCTCTAGTGCATGGGGAAGGTCTCTATGTAGTTCAGAGAGACTCAACCTCATTAAGCCTTCAACCTATATTAAATGGAAAGATTACAAGATATGCAAACTTCATCCCCAAAAAATCAAGAAATCCTTAGTTTCTCTGATAGTGGTTTTCAAGTTCTCGAACACTTGGTAAACCCTAGAAGATTGGTCTGATAGAACCTATGAATCAAATAAGTCCTGAATTAGAATGTCATCTTAAGGAGTATCGATATTTTGAGTCAGAATGACTCTCAAATATTGATCTATTAAGGTGAGTAAATATTTTCCCTTAATTGGAAGGCATAATAGTTGGGATTCTCAAGTGATGAGACCTATATGGAGTCCGACGATGAAGAAGACCTAGGGTTTTGATCGGGGTCCCTCTAGTTCACTTGGTGAGTGAAAAAAGGGGGTGATGATGTGGACACCAACGTGAAAATTAGCATGTCATGTAGGATAACACATGTCATATCATGGATGCGTGGGATGAGAGTAAACCCAGTTGTGAGAAAGGACCCTTAGGTCATCGCCTTAAAAATCCTTAGTTGTCGATTTAGAATGACAAGTGAATCTCAACCATTCATCGAAGACTAGAGATGACGGGATGTTCGAATAGTGGGGTCAGACAAATACCCAACGATGATGAATACCTTGAGAAAGAGTAAGGGTATTCTATATGTCGTAAGTGACCTCAATGGGATCTAGATCGTCGATGTTTAACATTTCATTTTCAGAGTGAAGATAGTTGGAGACTTGAGTGATTGGATCAATAGAGGTTCTGACGATAAAAATGTTCATGAATCATTGACCTATCGAGAGGGGTTCCATGGAATCCTAGTCATAGATCAAGGAACAGGTGGGGAAAAATGAAAGTCATAGATTTTTCATAGGTCCCACCTAGGAATTAATCATCGTGCAAGTTAGAGGCACTGACGTGATCATATTTGTTGAAGGTTAGGATCTGAGAGCCATCAGATCTGGGGATGAACTGCCATAGTGTTTTTCATCGGAACTTGATATCTAGGGTGATTTATGACTCCAAGGGAGAAGTAACCCAACAATGATGAAGAAAGACTCAAAGTAATCAGAGTTGTTGAATTTGGTGGGCCCGATAGGCCAAATGTTAATGGGCCAGGTGATTGGTGCCACACCAGATGACACAAGTGATAGGGATCCACGAGGAAATGAGGTGGAATTGTCCACTAGAAGACCAAAAACTTTGGGAGGTTGTAAATTTTGATCTATATCTCGGTTTAGGGCATGGATACAATTGTTGGAAATTTATTGATGAGTAAAATCCATCTATGGAATTCATTTCTAGAAAAGAACTGAGTTGAAAAAGATGAAATTTCGACACCTCACCAACCTAAGTAAGGTTTACAAGGTTGGGTGTGTTACATGGTATTTGGTAGAAAAGTTGGATATGGGATCCATTAAGGTGTTTTTTCATTCTAGATGGGTCTTAGGGCCTTGACCATAGTTATGATAGGGAATCAACAACCTCAAGCCCTTGATCATGGATACGGGAGGGTAGAAACAAGCTCAATCCCTAAAGATAACTTATTAGGATTAAACACCATGAATACATCCTTAGCACACCATAAGAGACCATGGGTGGGTCACATGGCCTTCACCATCATCAAAGAATGAAAAAAAATTCCTTAGGATGTTATTTAAGCTTATTGGTTTCAAGAGCCTTAAATGAGTGCTTGACCTAAGAAATAAGAACTTTGTAGGGGACTTTTGGTATTTGAGTGGGATAAATATTCCATGAGTAGGTTTCTTGAAATATAAATTTGTGTTAAGGAATAACCATGGCCAAGGGGGAACAATGGCCTTAAACCCTAATTGAACCTTCTTAAGCTCAACCAATATGAACAACACCTATAAAAAATGATAGGAGCCCTCTATGAGGATTCTTTGGAATATAAGTTGAATATGAATACCATTACAAGCTAGTAGATATTGTAGATGTGTCTCGAGTCGTTGACCATAGTTAAGGGAGAGAAACAAGAACCTCAAACCCTATAATTTCCTTCTTAGGCCCAAGAACCATGGATGAGTCCTTGAACCACCACCTCTTACCTTTATTGGTTGTCAAATACCTCCAAGGTGGGCATAACCACCATGACTAGGTTAGTGGTAGATGAAGAATGGGTCTCAAGGTATAACCAAAATAAGGGGAGGTGTTGGCCCTCGACCAAGTTTTGAGAAAAAATTGGTGATGTTTGACCATTTTTGGGACTTCGACAGGCTGGTCGAAGATGGAGTGCTCAGATGAAGCATAAATCACAGGATCTCTCCCATTTTGTGGGCTTTTTGGGATTTTGGGCTTTCTGTAACGTGTATGGGATGTCGGCCCATGGGTCTACCCATGCTTAGGCGTTTTTGTAATGTACAAATAATTATCTAGACAATGTAAGTAAGGGGGTTCATTGGCTTAGTGCATGACTAGAATATGTTAAGACTTGCAGAGCCGAGTGCAAGTAATTGTAAGAGGTTTTGTGCACAGATTGTGTAAGGCTTTGTGCCCTGACCTAATTTGGGGAAGGAGGATTTGACGAGGTGCGCGCATATCTCTTGTCCTTTGTGGAGTTGGCTCTGTGGCTTTGTGCACAAGAGTAGAGGTATGTAAAAGGATTGAGGAATAATAAATAAGAAGAATAAGTTGGTGGACGTAGCCCCACACTAGAGTGAACCACGTATATCCTATTTTGATGTGATTTGTGAAATACTGTTTATGTTCTTTATGTGTTTATCTACTTAGTGCATTGATCTTGATGTATGATAGATAGAAATATGGGTGCTTAGTTCTTTATGTATGATGAATTTTATATTTGAGCTTATGCTATGTGCTAAGGGGTTTAAAGGTTAGATATTTATTGCTACTGCGCTTATCTATAATAAGGGTTAATCTGTGATATGAATAAGAATCATAACCCAATGCATATTGTCGGCTAAGTGCTCTATTAAGTGTTGTGATCACAGATCTATGTCCCAGCTAGGTTGTATACACCTGAGTCCTACAACCCCCCTGCCTCTACCTCGGGTGAGACTTCATCTTCTTCGCAGGTGTTTCTCAAAGGGTCAGTATTTAGGGTTTTGTTGGTGCGTTGTTGAAGCATTGAACCCTGGGTCTGCCCCTATGTGCCAACAAATGGTTCCATTTTCGGGACCTAAAACTATGATTTCTTGGAACTGAAGAAAAGAGAAAGCTCTATGCATAGATCTGTTGCTGTAGTGCGCAATATTCTACTTGACTTGCAAATATCTCTGCTAATAAAGGAACCAGATATAAATAAAACAGGTAAGATCTTAAATATTTGTGCTCTGATAAAGGTAATATAAGTGGAAATTTTTTCTTCAAAAGTATGAATGTAGGTATGTTTGATAGATTTTTTTCTAGTCTGAAAACTAGGGCACAACTAGAAGAAAGATTTGATCCGAATAAATTTGATAGAGATAGTGAAAGATACGTTATTCCTATGCATAGAAAGAATTTTTGGACTAACAAGTGGATGAAGGAACCTAGAAAGAATTTTTGCAGATTGTAGGTCCATCACTATGATCCCAATGTGCAGTACAACAAAGGATGGAACTCGTTTAAAAGAAAGAGAGGATTGACACTATGTTATAATTGCAGAAGATCAGGACATATTGCTAAGGAATGCCCTCGTACAGGTCCTATTTGTCTCTGTTGTAAATTTATTGGTCACAGAGTTGAGGATTTCCCTAGAATGATTTCCAAAGTCGAAAAGATGACCAAGAGAAAAGAAAACTATGAAGGAGGTCAAAGGACTAAGGATATGTTAGAAAACCAGAAAGAATCTGAGACTATGTTATTACAGTTGAAAGAAACCCTGAATGATCACAGAGACATTAGTTTAACCAAGATCTTAAAAGATAAGCAGTGCATAAAAACAAGAATAGGATACTTTGACATAGACTGTGTCTTGGATGAGGAAACACAGGTGAATATCATGCCAGAAAGTACTTGGGAAATCTTTGGAAAGCCCGCTATGATTCCTTCATTGGGAAGGATAGGATTGTTTAAAGGAAATATGATAACCCTATGTGGAAGAATTACTAATGTACCTATGATTTCCCATGGAACATAGACTGAAGAAGAATTTGAAGTCATTAAGTTTGTTGAGAACAACACTCCTTTTGCATTTTTGTTAAGAAAGACATGGATTGAGAAAGATCATATCTGAAGGAAAGTAGAGTAGGAAGCTACAGAACAGAAAAAGAAAGAATTAAGGGACTTCATAGCTAGGAAAATAGCGCGACTAATAGAAGAACAAGAGAATAATTCAAAGCAACAGAGGACCAGAGAATTAGTTGTTGAAGTTGAAAGAACACAAGAAGGTTTAAAGAACCTGTCCATGCAGTAAAGAAGTGTATCCACCCCAGAAATAGTAAGATAAGAGGTATTACACTCGACSCCTTTGAAAGACCCTCAATAGTGAGAAGTTACTATGMTAAGAGAAGATAAGAATACAAATGGAAAGAGGAACCCAGAGACTCAGGTCAYAGGAAAGAAGGCAATAAAGCTCAGTAAGAAGAAAGAAAATTTAGAAAAACAATAGGAAGTCCCAGAGAATACTTCGCAGAAGGTACGCTTGCAAAACTTGAACCTCGTCGGAATAGCAGAACCATGCAGAATGGCACTTCACCACGGTGAAGTTATATGACCGTTGGAGGCATCCTGACCGTTAGAATGATGCTCCAGAATGGATAGAAACATAGTTATTGCCAGAAATATTGCCATTGGACCGTTGAGACCGCACCATAATGGATGGATTCGCCTTGACTGACACATTCATACACGTTGGAGGAATCCATTACAACATTACCTATTTAATCCATTGGATGCTGCGTTGGGATCACTTTTTTCAAACTAAGATATTTGAGATAACAAAAAATTGATTGCATACCACGTTGTGTTGTCTATACCTCGCCATTCATTCAATTAACTTGAGTGTTTTCTCTCCTACCCGATTTATTTTATTACAAGCATGAATGTCAGGCAAGCATAACGCACTAGAGAAATCTATGGAAGAGATTTTGATAGACCTTATGGCTGAGAAAGTAATGTCTGTAGGAATATAACCATCATTGACTGGTGGATTTCAAGCATCCCCCTCAACTACACGATGGTCTAGATGAACCACGACTGAGAAAAGAAGAAGCACCACGATGATCTAGCTAACGCGAAGAAAATATCGTCGGTCTTGTCAGAGTACATCCCACCTCTAGCTGGCATGGTTAGTTTTGACAACGTCCCACGTGACTTTGAGTAAACATTGATCATTGCATACCTCCTAAATGGGATACATGCAGTTGGACCTTAGTTGGGACTGATCCCAGCTCTCAAGATCAGTGACTTCAACCTCAGTGACATGAAGAATTATGTAATGCTTGCACCACATAAGTACCTGAAGATTACAACTCGGAAGAATCCCAAGGTAGTTCCCTAGCCGTCGATTAAGGAGATCGCGAGATCGACAACCCTGCACGTAATGAATATCCCCCACTTCGACGACATCAGGAGGTTAATGCTTGCGTTAAAATCCTCCTATCGTGCTACCATGGAGGGCATATTTGGTTATATAGGCGCATCACTGTGGATCTAGCATTGATCCACTTGATCACTAGATTGAGCATGCAAGGACCAGACCTTCACCATTTCTACCCAGGAAAGACGTCAGATCGCTCCTTGGCCCAGCCTATCAAGGAGGCCTATGGCGATGTAGAGAAGGGAAAGCAAGGCTACAAGGTAGCCTCCATCTAGGATGGCATCATGTGGCTAGTCTGTCAGCTTATAGATGGAAATCTCATCCAAAAGAACCATCTAACACAAGTCACAGGGTTCGTAGTTGACCTCACAGGGAAGTGTGTTGAAGGAATGCAGATGAACTGGGTGAGTTACCTCATGAACGAATTAGAAACAGACTATCGTGAAGCGCAGGACCAAGGGTACGAATTCCACTTCAGTTGGTTACTGGTGCTCATTGCATTTGTTCCTTGGCAGATGTCGAAAGGAGAAACATTCCCTGAAGTTGAGCCACCAGAGTCATTGGCCGCAAGTTTCTCCACCTTATGGTACATGAATGACATGGAGAAGTAGTGGCAATCGAATGAGGTGTTACATGCTTACTACCTACAGCTGAAGTGTGCCATTGAATCATTCCCTCAAATGACACCAAAAACGCTCCATCAATATAGGCCACTAGTGAAGTTCCATGCAAATCGACACTTCATATACATCACCGCACACTGAGATGAAAGTAAGGAGCATGACCCAGATTATTTTCAACACGAAATGAGAGCAGAGATATAATAAAGAGATGCACAGAGATATCGCAAATATTCAATAATATAACATAAAGGTATCATAGATGCACCCATAAACACAAATATACAGTAATACACGATTTCTATTAATGAAAGAAATGTATAGAGACTGTAAAAATACAGAGTGAAAGACTCGCTAGAATGGTGGTAGCTTATCTCTGAGAANAGTGATGAGACCTATATGGAGTCCGACGATGAAGAAGACCTAGGGTTTTGATCGGGGTCCCTCTAGTTCACTTGGTGAGTGAAAAAAGGGGGTGATGATGTGGACACCAACGTGAAAATTAGCATGTCATGTAGGATAACACATGTCATATCATGGATGCGTGGGATGAGAGTAAACCCAGTTGTGAGAAAGGACCCTTAGGTCATCGCCTTAAAAATCCTTAGTTGTCGATTTAGAATGACAAGTGAATCTCAACCATTCATCGAAGACTAGAGATGACGGGATGTTCGAATAGTGGGGTCAGACAAATACCCAACGATGATGAATACCTTGAGAAAGAGTAAGGGTATTCTATATGTCGTAAGTGACCTCAATGGGATCTAGATCGTCGATGTTTAACATTTCATTTTCAGAGTGAAGATAGTTGGAGACTTGAGTGATTGGATCAATAGAGGTTCTGACGATAAAAATGTTCATGAATCATTGACCTATCGAGAGGGGTTCCATGGAATCCTAGTCATAGATCAAGGAACAGGTGGGGAAAAATGAAAGTCATAGATTTTTCATAGGTCCCACCTAGGAATTAATCATCGTGCAAGTTAGAGGCACTGACGTGATCATATTTGTTGAAGGTTAGGATCTGAGAGCCATCAGATCTGGGGATGAACTGCCATAGTGTTTTTCATCGGAACTTGATATCTAGGGTGATTTATGACTCCAAGGGAGAAGTAACCCAACAATGATGAAGAAAGACTCAAAGTAATCAGAGTTGTTGAATTTGGTGGGCCCGATAGGCCAAATGTTAATGGGCCAGGTGATTGGTGCCACACCAGATGACACAAGTGATAGGGATCCACGAGGAAATGAGGTGGAATTGTCCACTAGAAGACCAAAAACTTTGGGAGGTTGTAAATTTTGATCTATATCTCGGTTTAGGGCATGGATACAATTGTTGGAAATTTATTGATGAGTAAAATCCATCTATGGAATTCATTTCTAGAAAAGAACTGAGTTGAAAAAGATGAAATTTCGACACCTCACCAACCTAAGTAAGGTTTACAAGGTTGGGTGTGTTACATGGTATTTGGTAGAAAAGTTGGATATGGGATCCATTAAGGTGTTTTTTCATTCTAGATGGGTCTTAGGGCCTTGACCATAGTTATGATAGGGAATCAACAACCTCAAGCCCTTGATCATGGATACGGGAGGGTAGAAACAAGCTCAATCCCTAAAGATAACTTATTAGGATTAAACACCATGAATACATCCTTAGCACACCATAAGAGACCATGGGTGGGTCACATGGCCTTCACCATCATCAAAGAATGAAAAAAAATTCCTTAGGATGTTATTTAAGCTTATTGGTTTCAAGAGCCTTAAATGAGTGCTTGACCTAAGAAATAAGAACTTTGTAGGGGACTTTTGGTATTTGAGTGGGATAAATATTCCATGAGTAGGTTTCTTGAAATATAAATTTGTGTTAAGGAATAACCATGGCCAAGGGGGAACAATGGCCTTAAACCCTAATTGAACCTTCTTAAGCTCAACTAATATGAACAACACCTATAAAAAATGATAGGATCCCTCTATGAATATTATTTGGAATATAAGTTGAATATGAATACCATTACAAGTTATTAGATATTGTAGATGTGTCTCGAGTCGTTGACCATAGTTAAGGGAGGGAAACAAGAACCTCAAACCCTATAATTTCCTTCTTAGGCCCAAGAACCATGGATGAGTCCTTGAACCACCACCTCTTACCTTTATTGGTTGTCAAATACCTCCAAGGTGGGTATAACCACCATGACTAGGTTAGTGGTAGATGAAGAATGGGTCTCAAGGTATAACCAAAATAAGGGGAGGTGTTGGCCCTCGACCAAGTTTTGAGAACAAATTGGTCATGTTTGACCATTTTTGGGACTTCGACGGGCTGGTCGAAGATGGAGTGCTCAGATGAAGCATAAATCACAGGATCTCGCCCATTTTGTGGGCTTTTTGGGATTTTGGGCTTTCTGTAACGGGTATGGGATGTCGGCCCATGGGTCTACCCATGCTTAGGCATTTTTGTAATGTAAAAATAATTATCTAGACAATGTAAGTAAGGGGGTTCATTGGCTTAGTGCATGAATAGAATATGTTAAGACTTGCAGAGCTGAGTGCAAGTGATTGTAAGAGGTTTTGTGCACAGATTGTGTAAGGCTTTGTGCCCTGACCTAATTTGGGGAAGGAGGATTTAACGAGGTGCGCGCAGATCTCTTGTCCTTTGTGGAGTTGGCTCTGTGGCTTTGTGCACAAGAGTAGAGGTATGTAAAAGGCTTGAGGAATAATAAATAAGAAGAATAAGTTGGTGGACGTATCCCCACACTGGAGTGAACCACGTATATCCTATTTTGATGTGATTTGTGAAATACTGTTTATGTTCTTTATGTGTTTATCTACTTAGTGCATTGATCCAGATGTATGATAGATAGAAATATGGGTGCTTAGTTCTTTATGTATGATGAATTTTATATTTGAGCTTATGCTATGTGATAAGGGGTTTAAAGGTTAGATATTTATTGCTACTGTGCTTATCTATAATAAGGGTTAATCTGTGATATGAATAAGAATCATAACCCAATGCATATTGTCGGCTAAGTTCTCTGTTAAGTGTTGTGATCACAGATCTATGTCCCAGCTAGGTTGTAGACACCTGAGTCCTACAACCCCCCTGCCTCTACCTCAGGTGAGACTTCATCTTCTTCGCAGGTGTTTCTCAAAGGGTCAGTAGTTAGGGTTTTGTTGGTGCGTTGTTGAAGCATTGAACCCTGGGTCTGCCCCTATGTGCCAACAAATGGTTCCATTTTTGGGACCTAAAACTGTGATTTCTTGGAACTGAAGAAAAGAGAAATCTCTATGCATAGATCTGTTGCTGTAGTGCGCAATATTCTACTTGACTTGCAAATCTCTGTGCTAATAAAGGAACCAGATATAAAGAAAACAGGTAAGATCTTAAATATTTGTGCTCTGATAAAGGTAATATAAGTGGAATTTTTTTCTTCAAAAGTATGAATCTAGGTATGTTTGATAGATTTTGTTCTAGTCTGAAAACTAGGGCACAACTAGAAGAAAGATTTGATCCGAATAAATTTGATAGAGATAGTGAAAGATACGTTATTCCTATGCATAGAAAGAATTTTTGGACTAATAAGTGGATGAAGGAACCTAGAAAGAATTTTTGCAGATTGTAGGTCCATGACTGTGATCCCAATGTGCAGTACAACAAAGGATGGAACTCGTTTAAAAGAAAGAGAGGATTGACACTATGTTATAATTGCAGAAGATCAGGACATATTGCTAAGGAATGCCCTCGTACAGGTCCTATTTGTCTCTGTTGTAAATTTATTGGTCACAGAGTTGAGGATTTCCCTAGAATGATTTCCAAAGTCGAAAAGATGACCAAGAGAAAAGAAAACTATGAAGGAGGTCAAAGGACTAAGGATATGTTAGAAAACCAGAAAGAATCAGAGACTATGTTATTACAGTTGAAAGAAACCCTAAATGATCACAGAGACATTAGTTTAACCAAGATCTTAAAAGATAAGAAGTGCATAAAAACAAGAATAGGATACTTTGACATAGACTGTGTCTTGGATGAGGAAACACAGGTGAATATCATGCCAGAAAGTACTTGGGAAATCTTTGGAAAGCCTGTTATGATTCCTTCATTGGGAAGGATAGGATTGTTTAAAGGAAATATGATAACCCTATGTGGAAGAATTACTAATGTACCTATTATTTCCCATGGAACATAGACCGAAGAAGAATTTGAAGTCATTAAGTTTGTTGAGAACAACACTCCTTTTGCACTTTTGTTAAGAAAGACATGGATTGAGAAAGATCATATCTGAAGGAAAGTAGAGCAGGAAGCTACAGAATAGAAAAAGAAAGAATTAAGGTACTTCATAGCTTGGAAAATAGTGCGACTAATAGAAGACTAAGAGAATAATTCAAAACAACAGAGGGCCAGAGAATTAGTTGTTGAAGTTGAAAGAACACAAGAAGGTTTAAAGAACCTGTCCATGCAGTAAAGAAGTGTATCCACCCCAGAAATAGTAAGATAAGAGGTATTACACTCGACGCCTTTGAAAGACCCTCAATAGTGAGAAGTTACTATGATAAGAGAAGATAAGAATACAAATGGAAAGAGGAACCCAGAGACTCAGGTCATAGGAAAGAAGGCAATAAAGCTCAGTAAGAAGAAAGAAAATTTAGAAAAACAATAGGAAGTCCCAGAGAATACTTCGCAGAAGGTACGCTTGCAAAACTTGAACCTCGTCGGAATAGCAGAACCATGCAGAATGGCACTTCACCACGGTGAAGTTATATGACCGTTGGAGGCATCCTGACCGTTAGAATGATGCTCCAGAATGGATAGAAACATAGTTATTGCCAGAAATATTGCCATTGGACCGTTGAGACCGCACCATAATGGATGGATTCGCCTTGACTGACACATTCATACACGTTGGAGGAATCCATTACAACATTACCTATTTAATCCATTGGATGCTGCGTTGGGATCACTTTTTTCAAACTAAGATATTTGAGATAACAAAAAATTGATTGCATACCACGTTGTGTTGTCTATACCTCGCCATTCATTCAATTAACTTGAGTGTTTTCTCTCCTACCCGATTTATTTTATTACAAGCATGAATGTCAGGCAAGCATAACGCACTAGAGAAATCTATGGAAGAGATTTTGATAGACCTTATGGCTGAGAAAGTAATGTCTGTAGGAATATAACCATCATTGACTGGTGGATTTCAAGCATCCCCCTCAACTACACGATGGTCTAGATGAACCACGACTGAGAAAAGAAGAAGCACCACGATGATCTAGCTAACGCGAAGAAAATATCGTCGGTCTTGTCAGAGTACATCCCACCTCTAGCTGGCATGGTTAGTTTTGACAACGTCCCACGTGACTTTGAGTAAACATTGATCATTGCATACCTCCTAAATGGGATACATGCAGTTGGACCTTAGTTGGGACTGATCCCAGCTCTCAAGATCAGTGACTTCAACCTCAGTGACATGAAGAATTATGTAATGCTTGCACCACATAAGTACCTGAAGATTACAACTCGGAAGAATCCCAAGGTAGTTCCCTAGCCGTCGATTAAGGAGATCGCGAGATCGACAACCCTGCACGTAATGAATATCCCCCACTTCGACGACATCAGGAGGTTAATGCTTGCGTTAAAATCCTCCTATCGTGCTACCATGGAGGGCATATTTGGTTATATAGGCGCATCACTGTGGATCTAGCATTGATCCACTTGATCACTAGATTAAGCATGCAAGGACCAGACCTTCACCAGTTCTACCCAGGAAAGATGGCAGATCGCTCCTTGGCCTAGCCTATCAAGGAGGCCTATGGCGATGTAGAGAAGGGGAAGCAAGGCTACAAGGTAGCCTCCATCTAGGATGGCATCATGCGGCTAGTTTGTCAGCTTATAGATGGAAATCTCATCCAAAAGAACCATCTAACACAAGTCACAGGGTTCGTAGTTGACCTCACAGGGAAGTGTGTTGAAGGAATGCAGATGAACTGGGCGAGTTACCTCATGAACGAATTGGAAACAGACTATCGTGAAGCGCAGGACCAAGGGTACGAATTCCACTTCAGTTGGTTACTAGTGCTCATTGCATTTGTTCCTTGGCAGATGCCGAAAGGAGAAACATTCCCTGAAGTTGAGCCACCAAAGTCATTGGCCGCAAGTTTCTCCACCTTATGGTACATGAATGACATGGAGAAGCAGTGGCAATCGAATGAGGTGTTACATGCTTACTACCTACAGCTGAAGTGTGCCATTGAATCATTCCCTCAAATGACACCAAAAACGCTCCATCAATATAGGCCACTAGTGAATTTCCACGCAAATCGACACTTCATATACATCACCGCACACTGAGATGAAAGTAAGGAGCATGACCCAGATTATTTTCAACACGAAATGAGAGCAGAGATATAATAAAGAGATGCACAGAGATATCACAAATATTCAATAATATAACATAAAGGTATCATAGATGCAACCATAAACACAAATATACAGTAATACACGATTTCTATTAATGAAAGAAATGTATAGAGACTGTAAAAATACAGAGTGAAAGACTCGCTAGAATGGTGGTAGCTTATCTCTGAGAAGAGATGTAACGGCTACTCGCATTCACAAGAATATCATTACAATGAGGCTCTGAAGGAATTTTTATAATAAACAAGAATTCTAAAAACCCTAGACATCCAAAAACCTAACGCTAGGAGATGAAGCACCAAAAGTCATGTGGGCCCCGTTTGGGTAAGTTAGTACATCAACTTTCCGGGGTCGTAATTTTTACATACGATCTCCATTTTAGGCGTATGATAGCTCGTTGGAAAGGTTTTATTGAGGATATTCATTTTGGGGGTGCAATCATGCCTTTGACTATCGTTGAGAATCTTGATCCTGAAAAAACTTCATTTAGGCCCTCAAAATGGCCCCAGAAGTTAAAACTGGTAAAAATAGTAAATTGCCAAAATTGCCGGAAAACTGTTTTGAGCCAGTTGAAAAAGGTGGGTGGCCACTGATATCCACCTATATCAATCCCGATTCCTTATGAATCAATGGTATCCATTGCGTTGAGAGCCCGGGGGAGAGGAAAAATCATTTTCTGAATCTGAATCTCGATGACCTGCTTGCCTTGCTAGAGACGTCGCGCTGCTCGGTTTGTGGAAGGTTATCACAAGAATGTGGCTAGAAGGGTTGCAACTTTTTAACCAGTCTAGATAGCTAGAGGAAAACCATTACAAGCATACAGATCTAGCTGTGGAAAAATGGAAGAAATATTTGAAGAAATTAACATTCTAGTTGAATCAAAGTAAAGGAAAGGAGAAAAGAGAAGATTTCTGGTGTACAATGTGAAGGACATAATGACATCACAAGAATGAGTGTCCATTATTTACACAGTATATGAGAGTGGGTATTCCAAACCATTTAGGTTTAGGATGACCATGGTGTGAGATTTGCAAAACACATGGGCATGATCCTTATCATTTCCCCCTGATGCAGAAGTTTCAGACAATACTGAAGAGTACATTTTGTAAATTTATTAATTCAGTCGGACATGAAGAAAAGGACTATAGAACCTTGGAGATAATGAAACAAAGGATTGCAGATACATACAAGGTGTAGGATAAACATGTAACAAGACAACCTATGCAGCAACCACAATATAATAATGAGAAACAACCATAGTATAATCCCGTGCAACAGTTTGCAGCACAACCACAGTATAATACACAATAGTTTCAAGGGAAACATCAACATAATCCTTCACAGCAGTGCACAACAACAACGTGGTACAATAACACACAGTTGTAGTATAATCAAGGACCATAGTATAACACATTGTGTAGAGATAATCAGGGAAATAGAGGACACTTCAGAGGAGGAGATCATGGAGAAAGAGGCTTTGGAGGAGTTCAAGGACTAGTAGTTTGTCATAACTATCAGAAACCGGGCACTATGCAAGAGAGAACTTGCAACCACCTACAACATGTATATATTGTCATGCAACAGACCATGAAACATAAGACTATCCAACACTCTTGATAAAAATACAGAACAAGAGGAACCAGACCAATCAAAATTTACAATGGATCGGGGTGGAAAATAGAGAAGAGAATGGGAATAACATTAACATAGTTACCATAGGTGTAGCTAAGATGGGAAATTATGCAACAAAGAATGAGTAGGACCAGTACCAGTGGGTAAGGAAGAATACAACACCTAAACATAAGTTTGATGCGCACAAAGAGAAAGAGATATTTAAAGAATCTAGGAAAGAGATATTCAAAGAAAATATTTTGTCTAATTCAAGGACAAAACTAGAAGATGAGATACATGTGTATGAAATGCCTTCATTATTTGATCAGACTAATCAAGAGCATTCTTTACAACAAGTAAGTAACTTAAGAAAACTTGTGGGGTCATGTGTCAAATTGTTGAATGATAAAAATTCCTTACAAGTATTGAAGAATTTGTTAGAAAAGTGTAATTCTAGAGAAGAAAGGGTAAAAAGAGTAAATCAGGTCCATAAGAAGAGAATAAATAGCAGGGAATTCAAAATGAATGCCAACATAGGAGATTTCAATATGGGGTATATTATACTAGACTTAGGGTCTAAAGTCAATGTTCTGCCAAAGAATACATGGGAAGTTATGGGAGAACCTCAACTGGGATATTCACCTATTTAGTTGAAGTTGGAAAATAAGCATAGAGTGGTGCCAATTGGTAGGCTGAAGGGAATTCCATTAGATCTAGATGGTGTGTGCACCATGGCTAATTTTGAAGTCATTGACATAGTGGAAAACAATTCGCCATATCCAACATTGTTGGGTCCATATTGGGATTTTGATAACCAGACTATTATTAACTTGAAAACATGGAAGATGATATTTTAATCAATAGAATACATAGTTATTGCACCATTGGATCCCTGAGAAGAAGGAAGGTATGTGGAACCTGCGACAAACAATATTTTTACAAAATATGTGAATCAATTATACAAAATTGTCGTGCGGGGAGAAGATTATATCAAACCAACTACATATGGCATGCTCCATTGAAGGACTATTAGTTCTTGTTATTTAGACTCCAACACAGGACTGCAAAACTGGTAGAAATGACTACATGAATTTTCCACCAGAATATGTGCGAGAATAACGTGCGCACTGAGATGGGTTGGTATAGAGGTAAGAGAACTGCCTACTTTTTATGGTTTGAATGATTTAGAAGAATTTTTAATGAGGTTTGAGGTAGAGGTTATGGAAAATAAAAAATCAACAACACTATATATTTCTTTAAAAGATACACTTGTAAGATGGTGGGGTACACACAAGGAAAATATCAACAATTGGTTTCAGTGCAAAAGGTTACTGCACATCATATTCAGTGCAAAGAAGGAGCATATATATGAGGAGAAATATGAGGGATTTGGAAAACCTCAAGAACATGTAGATAAGTGCATTATTCAATGGAGATTAGTACCCCCAGAATAATGGCCACGCCATTTCATTCACGCACTAGAAGGCATTCCAAAGAAATGGTACATAGAACATGAACAATGTAAAGAAACTGTTAACTAGGAAGAGATACAATATAATTTTATAGTTACATTTTCCTTTGAGCATGACAGTCCAAAGATAGATACAATGCTGAAAGTGGTAAGAGACGGGATATTTTAAGAACCACAGTTTGAAAGAATTCCAACATATCAGAAGTAGGCTAGACAAACAATTAAAGAATTGCTACATTGTTATCACGTCACAGAAGAAGAAGATCCAGTAGAAGATAATTCGTGCAATATAAAGATCCCAAAAGTGGAAGGTTAAAGGGAAGTAGAAGGTCCCAATATAGATTCATAAGATTATGCTTCACCATTAAATATCAAGAAGGTAAAAATTGGAACTGTAGAAAATCCAAAGATGGCAAGTGTAGGAGATTATTTGGATAATCAGATAGTAGAAATGATCACATAATTACTACACGACTACAATGACTTATTCCCAATGACATTCTTAGAGATGAAGGGGTTAGAAGGAGATTTAGGAGAGATGAATATACCTCTGAATCGAGAAGAAATACCTATCAGACAAAGACCTTACAGATTGAATCCAATATACAAAGAGAATGTGAAGGAAGAAATTGACAAGATGTTATAAGTTGGTGTCATAGAACCTATGGAGGAATAATAATTGATCTGTCCTATGGTGGTGCAGGAAAAAAATCAAGGAGGGATTATGATTTGTGTATATTTGAGAAAATTGAATTATGCTTTCCTACATGATCCTTTTCCTACCCCATTTACAGATGAAGTTTGGGAGAATGTAGGGGGTCAAGAAGCTTATTCTTTTACATATGGATTCTCAGGATATCATCAGATAAGGATTGTACCAGAAGACAGACACAAGACTACATTTTCTATAGAGTGGGGATAATTTTAGTATACAGTTATGCCATTTAGATTGAAGAATGCACCAACAATTTTTTCAAGGGTACTAGTAGCATCTTTTAAGGACTTTTTTCATAAGGTTTTGGAGGTTTACTTGTATGATTTTACAGTGTTCGGTTTGTTGAAGGATCATGTTGAATTATTAAGGATGATGTTAGACAAATGTAGACAGTGTTAGATATCATTGAATATCAAGAAATGTATTTTCAGTGCACCTTTTGGGATTTTGTTAGGACAGGTGGTGTGTAAACAGGGTCTGTTGGTGGATCCTACTAAAATTGTTGTCATAGTTAACTTACCACCACCAAAGTTAGTGCACCAGTTGAAGAGTGCATTGGGCCATACATGGTATTACAGAAATTTCATAAGAGGATATGCACATATTCCTGTGTAGATGGAGAAGTTGTTGAAGAAAGATACTAAGTATCATTGGAATAATGAATTCCAACAAACTTTGGATATTTTGAAGGAGAAGATGGTTACTACACCGATTTTCGTATTTCAAAACTGAAAAAAGAATTTCATGTGCATGTGGATGCATCTGCAATAACATTACAAGAAGTATTAACCCAACCATGAAAAGGTGATATAGATCACCCTATTTCATTTGCGAGTAGAAAGTTATCATTTTCAAAACAGAGCTATGACACTACAGAAAGGGAAGGATTAGCTATGGTGTATTCTTTACAAAAATACAGGCATTACTTGTTAGGGAAAAATTTCAATATGTTTACAGATCATTCAACTCCGAGATATTTAGTCAATAAGCCAATGTTGGGGGGAAGAATATGCATATGGATACTTTTGTTCCAAGAATTTGATTTTGAAGTTGTGGTGAATCTTGGAATATTGAATGCAGGACCAGATCACTTATCTAAGATAACTAATGGAGATGAAACCAGTAGTTTGGAAGAGAACTTTTCATATGCAAAAATGTTTTTAGTACATATAGTTGATGAGTATTTTTCTTACATTATTGAGTTTTTGATTACAGAATTTGCACCAAGGGAATTTAATACTGCACATAAGAAAAATTTGGTGGTCAGAGCTATGGATTAGAAGTTGATTGTAGTTCATTTATACAAACTTGGAGTAGATTATATCTAGAGGAGATGTGTGATGGAGCATGAAAGGCCTATCATTTTAGCATAGGCATATGAAGAGATTATTGGAGGAAACTACGCAAGAAAATATATCACGCAGAAGGTATTGCATGTAGGATTATGGCGGCGAATGGTCCACAAGGATTCAAATGAATATTTCCATAAGTGTTATGTTTGTCAAAGAGTTGGGAAACCGTCCAGGAGGGATGCGATGCCATTGAGACCTTAGGTTACTTTGAAAGTGTTTTAAAAGTGGGAAGTATATTTTGTAGGTACAATTAACCCACTAGCCAGAAGATCATGAGCCATATATATTATTACAACGACAAAATACTTGACTAGATGGGTGAAGGAAGTACTAGTAAAGGATTGTAGTGCAGAGACTACATCGCTATTTTATTTGAACATGAAGTGAAAAGATTTGAATCCCCAAGAATATTGATGAGTGATCTTGGGACTCACTTCACCAACAATACAATTGAGGCAATGCTTGAAGATTTTAAAATATATCACCAGAAGAGCACTCCTTATCACCCTCAAGCAAATGGAATAGTGAAAGCTAACAGGGCAGACAATATTTGGGAAAATGACTTGACAAAGATTTATAATGTGAATAGAGATGATTAGGATTTGAAGGTACAAACAATAATTTGGTATTATAGAACTACCTACAAGAAGATAATAGGGAAGAATCCCTTTAGATTGGTGTATGGACAAGAAGCAGTAGTTCCCTTAGATTATTTGATACCAAGTCTGTGCATCGCAACAATTAAATATTTGACAGAAAGGGGTGTAGCAAGGGAAAGATTGGCTCAACTAATGGAATTAGAAGAGGAAAAAATCATGGCAAGTTTCCATCAGGAGGTACAAAAAGAAAAGGATAAAGCATGGCATGACAAACATATCAAGAAGAATAATTTTAAGGAAGGTGATGTGGTTCTCCTCTATGACAGTAATTATTTGCAGCACCCAGGGAATCTTTGAATGCATTGGCTAGGGCCATATAAGATAAAGTCTATCACAGATGGAGGTGTTGTACAACTGCAAGACTTAGTAGGAAAGGAAGTTCAAGGACTGGTGAATGGTAGTTGATTGAAACTGTATAGGGACATTCAAACCACAAGCCTTCAGTAGTTGTAAAGCAACAAGTATACTTGTACATATTGTAAATAGTAGGAGTTAAAAGAAGAAAAGGGAAGAGAAAAGTAGAAAAATAAAGAAAAAGTAAAAAAGAAGTAGCTATAAGAATAAGTGATAGACAGATAGTTGCAAATGACATTGTGCCACAAACAAAAAATTGGTGCAACATAATTCATCAGACTGGGTGCAAAAAAAATAAACACCATGTGACGAGATGGAGAATGAACAGAAAAGAAAGGATGTGGCAAAGCATTAATGATAAGGTCTATAAAAAGGGAAAAGTTAGGAAAATGAAAAACACTTTTGATTTTTGAGCGACCGAACAACAGAGAAAACAGAGTGCGATCAAGTGTGAGATTGTGAAGAACCCAATCGATATCTATAGTAAATGTTTCCTGAAAACAAGAAGATGGAACCTCCCAAATTTAGCGGTCCGAGACAATTCACAAGGGTGACCCGACAAATAGGGAAGAAAAAGGAAAGAATAGAAGAACCAAAAAACACTGTGGAGGTGGAGGATGCTACAATGTCGTAGACTAAATCCCTCATTCCAATAATGGTAGAAGAAGAAAAATCAGCTACAGAATAAATGGAAGAGGATCAGAATGCAAGAAAACAAAAATCGAAAAACCTTAATGATGGCCAAAAACCTAATTAAGAAAACTTTGCAAGAGCATAGGAGATGGACAAATAGAGTGAGGGGAACCTCAAAGAGGAATTCGTGGTCGAAAACATTGCACGACAACAAGAAAAAGAGGGTGAATAAGAAGAAGAATTCAAGGAAGAACTTGCATAAGAAAAGCCAGCCACGGTTCAGAAAAGGAAAACACCAGGTGCTCCAAGAAAAGAAACCCCGGGCCAGATCATGCTACCTCATATCCTATATGTCATAGTTACAGTTGAGGACATGCTAGGAAAAGTGAAAAAAATGAAGTATGTGGATCATGATGTAATAGACACAACAAATTTTCTTGAATTTGTGCAGGAAATCTGTTTAGAGAACAAGGAGGAGGAAATGTCCTCAAGAAAACCAAATTTGGAGCCCGTACAGTGGATAACATGATCATATAATTTGGGTATTTTGAATTTGTTGGAAATACTGCATTCTGAGTGCAGTAAGAACATGGTAAATTGTGTGAAACAACTATTGGAAAGGGTACATGGAGGTATTTGGATGGAAAGATCGGTCCATATAGATGTAGAGATATTAGAAAAAATCAGAGGGTTACCAACGAGTGGTGTAAAACCATAGGATTACTTGGATAACAAAGCAAGGGACAAGGAGATTGTAGAAGAGCTTAAAATGTAGTTTGGGACAAATAAGGGAAATAGGGGCATAGTGATAAAGGACAGCAATGACCCTGCGATGAGGTTTTCCATGAATATTATGTATTGTAAACTATTAAGGAATTGTAGAAAGGAAGAGTCCCTAACATGAGTCATAGCAGCAACTGCACAATGCAAAAAGGATATAGTATTCAACTGAGCACCCTATTTACTAAACCAATTTTCGATAGACTGCAGGGATGCACATGATAATGGGAAAAAATTCCATTATTTTTGGCTATTAATACTGATATCATTGGTGGGATGCAAAGAACCCAAATTCACTTCCTTTCTAAATAGAAGAAGGAAATGTTGTGCAATGCAGTATACAACCTTATGGCAGGAAAAAGACACTAAGAACCAACAAGAGAACCTGCACAATATTTTCAATGTTCCTGGAAGATATGCAGTAGAAGAAAGCTAACGTGTGGAGAATTACAATTGAATTAGTAAAATAAAATGAATGAATTTCCAACTTTAAGGCTTCAATACACCACATGTGTATTCAGGCCAGAAGAGATCCAAAGAATAAGTGGCTATAAATGAGGTATTACGCAACGCAAGAGGAAGTAGATTGGATAGTGAAGGAATGGCCTGTGTACTAGATAGTTCCAGTAACACATAAACAAGGGAAAAAACCTAAGGAACAAGTAGAAACATATCCATCAAGGAAGAAATACAGTCCAATAGAAAATACAAGGAAGGATGTGGAGTTCAGTTAAACCTCGGTGAGTAGCTTGACATTCGATAAGACAAGGAAGAAAGAAACTCTATCAAGGGAAGAAGTGAAAGGAGATGGAGAGCAGGTAAAGGGAGATATCTCTCATAAAAAGGAGGCACAGAGGACCAAATATAAAAGAAGAAAACTGAGGCACAAAACTCAACCAAAAACAAGAAGAAGAATGGAACAAAGGAGAGGGAAATAAGAAATAAAATGAAGTACCACAAGAATCCCCTAGTATTCACTATCACAGAAGATGATGCAGAATTTGTTGCATACAAATTCCAAGATAGAGGGGAAAATTAAGTACTTGCGACAAAAGTACAAAGAGACGAAATTATGGAGAATTTAGTATAAGTTCATGAAATTATACAAAGGTTGAAGACAAGTACAATGCATCATCCTACAATGAAATAGAAAGAAAAGAACAGGAAGCACCAATACATAAAGAAGAGGAAGAGACAATACAGATAGTAGTAAAGAGCAGTGACAGGTTCAAGGTCACATAGGAAATGTTGGAAGTAGAAGAGAACAAAATGAAAAAAAAGGTGAAATACATAGAACATCTCGAGTTAGTCTTGGCACACATACCCACAAAGGACTTATATGGGTTACATGAGAGCATGATGTAGGAGGTCTAGTCTAGAGCTAGGGAAGATGCCACCAACCTAGAGATTGGAAGGGAGGTTAAGGATATATTGTAGGTAACTTGGGAGAAAATAACAATGGAGAAGGAGGAGGAGAAATATCACATAGATAAACTAGAGAAGAAACATGTAGAAGTATACAACATCATACCAGAGTGCATACAGGAACTAGAGGTCACAGCATAAGAAAAGATACAAAATATTGTGCAAACAATGGAGAGATATAAGTAGTATATATAAGATTTAACAAAAAAAATGACTCCAAGAACACCCCCAAAAGTGAGGGAACTGAGAGAGAAGGAGGCTACTGAGAACATATATATCATAATGCATGAAGCAAAAAACGTTGCATAATTGTATGACAAGACTACGCACATTTGAACCAGCCTAGAAGAAGATGAAAGGATCTAGCAGCTGGAGCAGAGAGAATAAAAGATGAAAGTTACAGTGTAGGATCTAAAGAAGAGGAAAAAGACAATGGCCATATCCCTAAGATTGATGGCTGAAAAAGAGATGAAAATCCTACAGGCATAGGTAAAGGTTGCACAAGAGGAGAAAAAAAATGATAGGCTCAGTTGGAACCCATACAAGATCATGTAGAAAAAACGATAACAATGCTGGAAACAGAGAAAGATGACTTGGAACAGGCATATGCAGAAAGTAGGTAAGTACTAAAAGATCACATGACAATGTTGGATGTGGATATATTCGTATAAAATAGTGCACATGAAAAGGATAAAGTGACATATTTGGCAAAGCAGTTCCATGCACTAGAGGTCGTTTTGCAACAAGTTAACTAATTTTGAGTGGTTGGGGATGAGTCACAGGTTAGTGTTGGAGGCATGTTGGAGTAGGAATTTTTTGGGAGTAAGCACTTTAACCAAGGAATCATAGACCAAATGGAATGACACATGCCATAAAAGAAGGAAGACCAACATAACAAATGGAAAAGGAAGCAGCGCACGACAAGATTTGTTGAAATCCGACGCATATGTAGATAAATCTAGCCACATTGTTAGGGTTAGGGTTTTGGATTTTTTTTTTTTTTTTGTAAGTCAGTGTAAGAGGATGTATTACTTCAAAAGGATTATGATACAAAAAAGGGGGGGGCTCCTGGTCTGCCTAGTAGGAAACTAGACCATGGGTTCCTGAGTTGCGCTTACTGATATATACGAGGGGTGGGACTGGTCTGCCACCAGGGGAAACCAAGCCAGTCCNCACAAAACTCAACCAAAAACAAGAAGAAGAATGGAACAAAGGAGAGGGAAATAAGAAATAAAATGAAGTACCACAAGAATCCCCTAGTATTCACTATCACAGAAGATGATGCAGAATTTGTTGCATACAAATTCCAAGATAGAGGGGAAAATTAAGTACTTGCGACAAAAGTACAAAGAGACGAAATTATGGAGAATTTAGTATAAGTTCATGAAATTATACAAAGGTTGAAGACAAGTACAATGCATCATCCTACAATGAAATAGAAAGAAAAGAACAGGAAGCACCAATACATAAAGAAGAGGAAGAGACAATACAGATAGTAGTAAAGAGCAGTGACAGGTTCAAGGTCACATAGGAAATGTTGGAAGTAGAAGAGAACAAAATGAAAAAAAAGGTGAAATACATAGAACATCTCGAGTTAGTCTTGGCACACATACCCACAAAGGACTTATATGGGTTACATGAGAGCATGATGTAGGAGGTCTAGTCTAGAGCTAGGGAAGATGCCACCAACCTAGAGATTGGAAGGGAGGTTAAGGATATATTGTAGGTAACTTGGGAGAAAATAACAATGGAGAAGGAGGAGGAGAAATATCACATAGATAAACTAGAGAAGAAACATGTAGAAGTATACAACATCATACCAGAGTGCATACAGGAACTAGAGGTCACAGCATAAGAAAAGATACAAAATATTGTGCAAACAATGGAGAGATATAAGTAGTATATATAAGATTTAACAAAAAAAATGACTCCAAGAACACCCCCAAAAGTGAGGGAACTGAGAGAGAAGGAGGCTACTGAGAACATATATATCATAATGCATGAAGCAAAAAACGTTGCATAATTGTATGACAAGACTACGCACATTTGAACCAGCCTAGAAGAAGATGAAAGGATCTAGCAGCTGGAGCAGAGAGAATAAAAGATGAAAGTTACAGTGTAGGATCTAAAGAAGAGGAAAAAGACAATGGCCATATCCCTAAGATTGATGGCTGAAAAAGAGATGAAAATCCTACAGGCATAGGTAAAGGTTGCACAAGAGGAGAAAAAAAATGATAGGCTCAGTTGGAACCCATACAAGATCATGTAGAAAAAACGATAACAATGCTGGAAACAGAGAAAGATGACTTGGAACAGGCATATGCAGAAAGTAGGTAAGTACTAAAAGATCACATGACAATGTTGGATGTGGATATATTCGTATAAAATAGTGCACATGAAAAGGATAAAGTGACATATTTGGCAAAGCAGTTCCATGCACTAGAGGTCGTTTTGCAACAAGTTAACTAATTTTGAGTGGTTGGGGATGAGCCACAGGTTAGTGTTGGAGGCATGTTGGAGCAGGAATTTTTTGGGAGTAAGCACTTTAAGCAAGGAATCATAGACCAAATGGAATGACACATGCCATAAAAGAAGGAAGACTAGCATAACAAAGGGAAAAGGAAGCAGCGCGCGACAAGATTTGTTGAAATCCGACACATATGTAGATAAATCTAGCCACATTGTTAGGGTTAGGGTTTTGGATTTTTTTTTTTTTTTGTAAGTCAGTGTAAGAAGATGTATTACTGCAAAAGGATTATGATACAAAAAAGGGGGGGCTCCTGGTCTACCTAGTAGGAAACTAGACCATGGGTTCCTGAGTTGCGCTTACTGATATATACGAGGGGTGGGACTGGTCTTCCACCAGAGGAAACCAGGCCAGTCCCACCATAACCAATTTGAAAAGGAAAAGAAAAAAGACATAAAATAATATGTTGCGTCAACCTAATGAGCCAAAGAGGTTAGTTGCTAAACTAACCATTCGAATAACCATTCATTGGTTAAGGACAATGATTTGTTTCTCCTTGCCATCGGCCTAGATCTTGTTGTCCTCCTTCTGGGGGATCGTGCAAGTCTTCCTGATGTGGAATGGCACACCATGTCCATCAGCTGGTGTGGTATCCATGTGGTGCACATAGCGTAGATAGAGGTGAAATTGAGCATCCAACCACTCCATCTTGGATTTATGATCCTTCTCTACCTCAACTAACAGATTGGTAATAGTTTCCAAACTGCTGAGGTGACTCAGGATTTCTTCCAGCATTTTCTTGAGTTCCTTTTAATCCTTCCATCTAGCGTCTTCCATTTTCGCACTCACTTTTCCAATCATCATATTTGTTGGCCACTCCATATCCATTGTTTTATGGTAGAGGGTTTCCCTAGGCTGCATGGCCTCTGGATCAATTACCCAGTCTGCTTCCTGTGCCAGTGCATCCCATGCTTTTACTTTGCATTTTTCTTTTATTTCCTTTTCCCAAAGGGTAATGGTCTCTTTTCTGTTTGGCACTACCAAAGTTTGGAAGGTGCTCTCTACATCTCTTTCCACCTGCTCCATTCTTGACCCCCTTCATGGACTATTATGATCTTCCTTTCCAAGGGGGTTCCTCTTCCTGTGCGTTCACTTCATTCGCACCATCCTTCTTGGTATGTCGCAACTCCTTTGTTGGTTATTCATACTGTACCTCACTTCACAAGGATTAGTCATTTTTCTCTCCTTGTATCTATGGTATTCCCTGTTGTTGTGCTCCTTTTGTTTGCAGCTATTCCTGGTGTCGTTCTTCTTATTGATCTTCTCCTGCTATGATCTTGTCCTTCCAATCATGGCTTGCCCATAGTGGTAATCACTCCCATCCTTTATTCCGGTTGCGGCTCGTATGATCATGATGATTCACCTTTTATCCATGTACAGTTCCCTACCCCTTCTCATTTGATATCCTACTATTTTTCTCTTTGTATCTGTACTTTGGCATGAAGGATCGGTTCTAGACCATGTCACTCGCTGATGCCTTACGTAATTTGTTTCATGCATTGTTGATTAAGGTTGGTTGTCATTGATGTCAACCCTTGAAGAAAGCCTCGTAGCACAAAGGTTTGGGTAATGGACCCAAGAATGTTTGATGTAAATATGACTCATTATTATTTTTTCATGGTTGATAAGAAGTAAATATGGATGAACTCCAAAGTGGTCCCCTTATGGTGAAATCCCTCAAGAGAAGACTCTTTGCGGAGAAAGAAAACCCATGCTTAGTTATGGAATAATGATATGAATAGTGAATTTTTCAAGGAAAATATCCTATATGGATAGTGCTTGTCATTCCATTTCTAGTGGTATGTATAACATCACATAACTCCTAACGGTTAGAGAGTTACGACCATGTGAAGTTGGAGAACCCAGGTTTGGGTAATGGACCCAAGTTTGTTTGATGGATAACTGTATGATTTTTTCTATATTTGAAGGTAATAATATTATAAATATATAGTACATGTCATTCCATTTCTGTTGGTATGTGGAATGTCACATAAGTCCTCATGCTTTGACAGTTATGGCCTTACGAAGTTGGAGGACTCTCATATGTCATCTAGAAGCCCCAAAAGGCCAAAGT
>JZKD02S1201320.1:1198838-1214248 GCA_000966675.3 Picea glauca
GGTACAAGTTGGTGCATGGTTGATGCACTTGTTTATGGTACAAGTTGATTACAGGTTGATGCATGGTTCAAAATTATTGGTACAAGTTTATAGTGGTATATCTCACAGTGATAGTTTGACAATGGTTCCATCATTCTACTTCTACTTCAAGGTGGCAGGAAGGGGCAAGGACAGGTGGTTGTAGCCACCTTCCAATTGTAGCCGAAGAACATAGGGGTTGGTAGCCTCCTTTTGGTTGTAGCTAGAGAATTGGGTAGTTGGAGCTTCCCTCAGGTTGTAGCCTAAGAAACTAGGGGTTTGGAGCCTACTTCTAGTTTTCTCCCATATAAGAAAAAACATTTTGTGGTTTTCTCCCAATTTGGGTTTCCACGTACAACACTGGTGTACTGTGTATGTGTGTGATTATTTATTTCTTACTTCTCATTATTGGATAATAATTCTAAATTAATATAAAATTTGAAGAAAAATAATTATAATTAGGCTCTTACTGATTCACCCCCCCTCTCAGTAATCCAACAGGTTTGTCGTTTGTTCTTTCCCTCATGCTTTCCCTGCTCCTCTTTCTATCAAAGGGGTCTTGCTGTCGTACTCCCTCCTTGTTGTTTGTGTTGATCCTGCATGGTGATTGGTGACCAAGTGTTTGACAATCATATCTTTCTTAGCTTTTGCATGCCCACCGCTAGGCCTTGTGCTTGCCTTCTCAATGTGACCTTCCATTCTTAAACTGCCTTCACATTGTTTTTTCCCTAGGTGGATGAAGTCTGTTCTAATTTGACCATTCCGAATGTTGATCTAGGTAGTGTCTAGTTCTGGACCTTCCTTGTCTACCCCCTCGTTGACTAGTCTGTTTGCTAGGCCATTCGCTGACCTGCAGACCCAACGCAACTCCAGTGTGTTCAAATTTCTTAGATGATCCTGGATTTTCTATGGGGAGAGGGCTATGCACTAGTGCATCTGAACCTTTCCCACTCTGGTGCCATTATAGAGTCTCTTCGTTGTGTTGATGACCAAGGTGGGATCGCCTTCCATGATAGTGTTTGTCATCCTTTCGCGTCTTAGGATTTCAAGGCCAAGGTCCAGCACTCCAAATTTCATTGTGTTTTTGGTAGAGTTTCCCATACTCCTAACGTACAGTGGGATGATGTTACCACCACTATCTCTGATCACCCCTTGTATCCCTACCACTCATGGGTTCCCTTTTTCCACCCTATCAAAATTTAATTTGAGGGACCCCAATGGAGGGGGGGGGGGTCTAGTTGCAGTCTCCTATTTGGAGTTGCGGTTCTCGTACAACGATTGTGTTGTTGCGCCCATATTTTAGGTGAAACAATTCTAGGATGCAGACATCCTGGTCGGTGAGTTCCATTTTTTCCTTCTTGCAGTTGCGGCTCTGCACCGTTTCTTGTATTTGTGAGATTATTTCATCCTTGAACTTTCCTTCCGGTAGGATTTCATTCTTGAATATGCGTCGATTCCTTTATTTCCATATTTCCCAAATGATCATCCCCGTCGTTAGTTTCCAACAGAGGTTCACCATTTCATTTTCTTGTAACTCTTATTCCAATTGTTGATGGTTGCGTTGATGTTGCCCCAAATCCTATTGGATTGGCGATAAATGTCGGTCCCCTAGTCCCATAGATCTGTTGTGTAATTGCACTCATCGAGGAGGTGATTGGTTATTTCCTCCTTAGCTTGACAGAGGTGGCAATGAGATGGACCTATATAACCCCTTTTCCTGATATTTTCCCAACTGAGACTTTTGTTGTGGAGAACTAACCATTCGAATATTTTGATTTTTGTCCATTGGGGGTTGCACCAAATATTTCCCCACTTTTGTGTTGGGTCCTCTTGATCCTAGGCCATGATGTAATACCATGCTTCTTTTAAGTTGAATTCCCCACCATTTTCCCTTCCCCACCTTAATTGGTCCTTGTCCTCTGAGACTGCAATTTTCCTTTTCCCCAGTTCCTCTTCCACCTTTTTCGTTAGGGTTGCGATACAGTCTCTATTTTTTGGGTTGAGTTTATCCTATGTCCTCCATATATCTCTATCAATTATTTGCTTCAAGTAGTGATGGATTTTTGTTTTAACTTGCACTGTCATTTCCTGTTGTAGCTCCTCCCTATCCAGATTTTTCATTCTGGGTTCTTGTTGCCACGCATCCTCCCAAAATATTGTTGTTTGACCATTACTGACTTCCTAGAAGCTATGTTTATGGATCCATTTCTTGTTTCACCAGACTAGATTCTAGATAGTTGATCCCTCCCTTCTGTCCATGAATCAGATTCGATATTGATCGTTTATGTTCTGGGCATACCTGGACTTCCAGAGGTTTTTCCACGGTACTGAGTTGTTATTGAACCATCTCCATAAGAGTTTTGCCTTGTAGGATTCATTGGTTACCTGTGGGTCTTGTAACCCCAAGCCTCCTTTTCCTTTTGGTCTGCATACCTTCTCCCAAGATACCAGGGCCCATTTCTTTATATTTCCTGCACCTCGCCATAGGAACTCTCTTTGAATGGCTCTTATCTTTTGTAGTATTCCTTTGGGAGCTGAAAACACTGAAATCATATAGGCCAGAATTGTTTGTAGAACCGCTTTGGTGAGGATATGCCTCCCTTCCAGGTTGAGAGCTCTGTAATTCAAGATTTTCACCCTCTCCTGCAATTTTTTGATTACTCCTTCCCACGTTTCCATTTTGCATGCCCTGTCCATCAGGGGGATTCCCAAGTATTTTTTTGCGAGTCTTTTGTGTTCAAACCCCATAATGTAGGCCAAGTTTATTTGAATTGCAGGATTAGTGTTAAAGAAGTAGATCATGGATTTGGAGTGGTTGATTTCCACCCCTGAGGCTTCCCCAAAGTATTCTAAGATTCTTTTGTAGGTTTTTTATTCCTTGACCGTGGGTGTGCCATGGATTAGGGTGTCATCAACGAACTGTTGGTGTGTGGAGGTTGGACCATTTTCAAAAGGTTTGATTCCTTTTAGTTCTCCTGCTACAATTGTGATTTTTATGCTTCTGATGAACCCTTCCATCATCATAATGAACAGGAAGGGGGATAACAAGTCTCCTTGTTTAATGCCTCTCAAAGGCCAGAAGGGTTTTGTTGGGGCTCCATTTATTAGTAGAGAGTAGCTTTTCGTTGACACTAGATTTACAATCTAGCTGATCCAGTGTTGTTCAAACTCAAAGACTTCCAACGTCCTGGCCATATAGTTCCAGCTAATTTTATCGTAAGCCTTCACCCGGTCAAGTTGGATTATCATCCGCCCTCTCCTTTGGATTTTTAGCTTGTGTATAAGCTCATTGGCATGGATGATGTTGTCTAGTATTTTTCTTCCTTCTATGAAACCGACCTGTTCTTGTGAAATTAGTGTGGGTAGAATAGGTTTCAAGTGATTGGATATGACTTTGGAGATTATCTTCTACACTACATTGCATAATGCTATAGGCCTGTCGTGATATGGGATCCTTGATTCATTTTCTTTGGGAATTAGCGTGATTAGTGTGGCATTTAATGCTTTCAAGATGGAGGCCGAACGTATGGAGTTTTCCACCACCCCATAAACATATTTTTTTACCACTTCCCAACAAGATTTGAAAAATCCACTATGAAACCATCTGGACCTAGGGCATTTCCATTGGAAATCTCCTGGACCACTTGGTCAATTTCCTCCTTTGTTATGGGTTTTTTTAGATTGATATTTTGTTCCTCGGTGACCACCCTGGGTATGTGTTGAGTTATCCTTTGTATGGCCTTTGTTTTATCTTGATTGGGTTCCTGCTCTATCTGCTTGAAGTGATTCACCAATGTATTTTCAATTTCCTTGTGGGATTCTCTTTTGATCCCATCTTGATCCCTAATTTTTAGGATTTTGTTGTGGGTTCTTCTTGCAATGGTTGTTCTATGAAAAACTTGGTATTCCACTCCCCTTCCTTTAGCCACATGATTATGGACTTTTGGTGCCACAAAGTTCTTCCTATTGACATATTGCTTCCCATTCCTGGATCATTTGGATATCTTCTCTTTTCTGATCCCCTGTATAACCCTCATCTATGCATAGTTCCTAGAGTATCCTCATTCTTTCCTACATATTTTTATTTTCTTGGTTTATGTTTCCGAATATTTCCTTGTTCCACTCCTTGAGTTTGTGTTTAATGTACTTGTGTCTCTTATAAAGTTTGAAAATCCTTGTCCCTTGATCCAATAATTCCTCCCGCCACCATTTATTGATGTTCTCCTTTAAGGTGGAATGTTCGATCCAAAACTTCTCAAATCTAAAAGGTTTGTTCTTTGGAGTGGTTTGGAAGTTATCTTCCAATTGAATTGGCTAATGGTCTGAACCCCCCCCATGGAAGGATGTTGCAATCTAAAGTTATTCCATGTAGAATAATGGACTACAAAACCAGAAATCAATCTAGCCTTGTAGCTACTTGGTAGTGGTTAATTTGTTTGTTATTCCAGGTGAACTGGCCATTCCTCATTCTCATGTCCACCATCTCCATTGTTTCTATGAAAGATGAAAATTCCTCTGCCTCTCTATCCAATCTCCTGGTGCCCCATTTTTTCTCCGCAAGTGTCATGATGATGTTGAAATCACCTGCCAAGATCCAGTGGAGGTTGCGGGATAGGGCCTTTACATATTATAGGTCTAGGAGAATTCTCCTTTTTTCCTCCAACTTATGGGGGCCATACACATTTGTGCATAGAATTAACTTGGTGTTACCTATAATTTGCATGTTAACTGATAGTGTGTGTCTCTTTGCTTCAGATACAAGTAGGTTCAACAATTGTGGGCTCCATAAGGTGAGTATACCACCTGCCATCTCTTGTGATTCAACAACCAACTTCTTGTACTTACTCCATTGTTTTTTACTGATTGTTTCCATTCTCTCTACAATGCATTTTGTCTCTTGAATGAAACAAAGGTCAAGTTGTTCCTTCCTCAGTCTATTTTTAAGGATTATTTGATTTCATTGGTTGTTTAGGCCTCTTATATTCCATGTTATAATATTCATTGAAACATGTGGGGGATATTTGGGAAAGATATTTTTTATCTTACCTGAATTGATCAGTAGGGATCCTAGTTCTTGTAGGGCTACGCTGTTTGATTTTCTGCCTTTCTTCTGCCTCATTTGCTTGGGTGACTGTTGTGGTTGTCCCTCTCCTTCTTTGATTCCCATGTGTCCTATATCGTTGTGTGTGTGATTTATCCTTATGGATTTTTCTTCCTCTCTTAGAAGGAAAAGGTATTTGATACGATCTAGTTGCTCCGCTGGTACATTGTCTACTCCCTACTTTTTCCATTGCTCCAATATGTTCGAGAAATCTATTTATTCCCTTTCCACAATGTCTATGAGTTATGGATCTTCCATGCCTACCTTTCTTGGTGTCATCTCCGAGTCTCCATCTTCCTCCTACATTGGAGTGTTGGCATCTTCATTTCCTCTTTCCATAGGACTTGCGCTACCTCCATGTTCCCTCTTATTTCTTGGAATATATGTGTTTTCATGAGTTGCTTATTCCTTACTTTCTCTAGATTTTTTCTTTTCCTTTCCTCCTTCTTCCCCTTGGTTATCTTTGTCCTGTCCTTATGGTCTAGTCATGGCTTCCATGTTGCTTCCTGTTGGGGCTTTTCTTCATTTCTTGTTTTCTTTGGTTCAGTGGTTCGGTTTTACAAAGCTGTCCTCATCCTGCTGTGTTTTATTTTTTTCTGTTTCTTGTTTTTTATTGAGAGGAAATTCTCTAATTAGGTTTCCATGTTCATGGCATCTTCTACATCTAAAAGAGATATGCTCGTAGTTGATGCTTTGTATTCATTCCTCATCTCTGAATTCCAGGCTTATGGCTTATGGGAGTGCCCCCGACACATCCATATCTATGTAAATCCTTGCATATGATGTGTATCTCCTTTTTAGGGTTGCTTTTGATGTCTTAACATATTTTACCATCTTGTTCCCGATTTCTTTGAAGGTGGATGAAAACTAATAGTCTAGTGGTAGGGAGTAAAACCTCAGCTAGACTGGGACATTTTTAAAGGTTTCTTTCTCTGGGAGAATTTTTCCTTCCATGACCGCATGTACAACCCTACTGAGGCATGGAAGTATTTCCTCCCCCTAAAAGACTTTATCTTTGTCCTCCAAGTTCATAAAGACTGCTGTGAAGAACCCTTTCGAGCCCAGCTGGAGTTCCACTTCTCCACTTGGCTTCCATTGATATTTTATCTAGTTATGCAACGTTCATTTTGTGGGCCAAAACCCCATGAATTTTCAAATTAGTACATCTGTCTTCATCTGGTCTTGATAGAGTTGCGTTTGTGGGTCTTGCAGTATAACCCTCCATATCATTGTTGTTTTAGGTTTACATGGGTTGTGCCCATTTTCCCCATTAGGGTTCACTGGTTCCTGCACATCCTTTTGGGCTTCTTTGGCTTCCTCCCCCATGCGATCCCTTTTTTCCTGGTTTCTCTCCTTGTTCTTTTCTGATCCTGATCCCGAGGTGCTTGTCAACAGTTCTTTGAAACCAATGCGTCATGGGAATTTCCCCCTTTCCACCACTACCTTCTTGTATGAGGGGTTTCCACTCCAACCCACTTTGGTAACCATTCTTAACGTTGTTGAGACTGCTACTATCAAACCCTAGCTTGCGATTTCTTCAGATTGGTCGTATCTCAAGAGGTATGTGGGCTTGGCCCAATAAAAATTATTTCGCGACTAGACCACGTCCTTGCTCGGGTTTGAGCACAATACCTAACCTTCATTGCAAGAATGAATTTACCATCCATCCGCCTCCGCCGACAATAGGGTTTTGGAGTCATAATGTAAGGGTTTTAACCCATTTGTAGTATAAATAGAAGAGGTATAAGGTATATTGAGGTATTTTTTTAGGCATATCTTGGCTTGAGAGAAGTACTTTGAGATTTTTTTTGAGTTTGAAGTTTTGTATTGTTGGGAGTTGTGGAGCTCAAAGGGAGTCAATGTTGAAATTCAAGTGAGGGTCGGGCCACACATTATGGAGCTTGGTGCAACACTGCTCATCGTCACCATTCTTAAACAATATTATATAACGCACACATCACTATTTTGATGAAGAAGAAGAAATAAAAAGAAAATATTTGTCGATGTAGCCCTAGGGGGTGAATCACGGTAAAACCCTGTGTTGAAATGTGTCTGAATTCTTTTTTTATTTCTACAGTTATGGTTAAATGGTTAGATGAATGAATTCTTTTAATTACAACATGCACTAGAATATGTATGCAAAATGAATAATATGAATGAATGAAATAGTAGATCTAATGAATGGTATGACAAAATGCATGTTAAAGTAGAAATATAACTAAGAATAAAAACCCCAATCCCTTCCATCACTGTAGACACCTGCGTCCTGCAGTCACCCATAAACCATCTTTGGTGAGACTATGTTGTGCACTTTGTGTGCAATGTAGCCTTTTGGTTTACCAGAATAGCTGATGGTGAATTGGGTTTTGTTGGAGAACTAAGGTAGAACCTAGGTTAGCCCATACATCCAACAAGTGGCCTTGTGGTGTTTCCCCCCAAGTTAATCAATTTCACTCTAGGGATTACCCAAAATTTTGGATCATTAATTAATTAATGGCAGTAAATGTGTTCGAAAAAAAGATGCATTGAAAATGAAGGTGCAACACACCCTCTACAAAGGCACCCATAAGTGAGGCACTACACCCCATTGTTTGTCACAAACCTCACTCCCAATTTTTTTCCCCTTCATACATGACACCTCACCCACATGGCTTATAGGGAGGTCCCCTTAGGAAACACCTGTAAACTTGAGGGACGATTTACCTAATTGGTTGTTTTTTCAACCCTCCCATACTCAAACTTGGTAAATTTCATAGTGTAAATTGCATAGGGTCTTTTAGTGACTTGATTTATTCATCATTTTTATTTTTACTTGATATCCTTGGAGGACATATCCATTTGTGTTTGTAGGACCCAACTGATGGACAATTTTGGAGGAGCAGGGCTAGCTTGGGCTTCCATGGGGCTTGAATCCCATAGGTTGGATATCGGGGCCCACATGTTAGATGGAGAAGACCTTCCTTTGAAGGTCTAGAAGACACTCTCTATGACCTCACCATGTGCTCACAAGTCAAACAACTTGATTTGGGGGCCAAAAATGTCACGTTATCGGGCTTGACATCATGCTTGAGGGGGTTTTGAGTGGTGACGAGGACACATGGAACATTTTGAAGGAATGACGATTTGGACCATAAGGAAAATGCAAGGATTGAGAACATATTTCCTTTGGAGGCCTAGTGCACCCATCTCCAATCCCAACAACTTAGCCTAATTGCCAAAATCTGGTCTCAAAAGAGGTTGGCGCCATCTCTTTAGGGTTTTCCTTGCGCAATTTCAAATTTTAGTTGAATTAAATAATATTATCTTTGTAAAGGGGTACAATAAGGGTTTTTTACCCCATTTTCATTTTCATCATAACTCTTCCATGTGGATAATGATACTTGACTGAAATTTTCTCCCTACTTGGGAAAAGTTATTCTCTCTCTCTATTTTGATATTGTTTATCTATTTTCTTATGGAAGGAAGTGGTGTGCACCTCTTGGAGGCTCTTTCTCTTTACTTTGGTGATGAAATTGCTTGGTAACTAGGGTTTTGTCTTGGCATTTCTTGGAATTGGTAAGGAAAATATGCACTTCGTTAGGTTTATTTCTTGTTCCATACTTGTTATTGGATATATACTCCGGGGATTATAATTATTTACAACCTCCACTCTTTGTTATCATTATTGTTTGTTGAAAAGGCTATTGCAAAGGTTGTTGGGAGGAGTAAATGGTTTATACCCTCCTACACTTTACCTTCTTAGGGTTTCTATCTCAAGGGAGTAAAAGGGCTTAAACCTCTTAAGATTTAGTATTCCTAACCTAATACAAGAAGAATACACAACCCATTTTGCAAGGCACTGATATTTTATTTCATTGGAGAAATAAACTGCTTGCATTGAAATACATGATTTTAAGAGATACTGAATTTATTCAAAGTGGAATCAATTCTTTTCCTTAATTGCTTGTTGGAGCGGATATAGAATTTTGATTTTTCAAGGATATCTTGATGCTATTACAAATTTATTCTATAATGATTAGGGATGCAACAAACTCTCTTTTTCAAGCTTAATATCTCACTCTTTTACTGTTGGAAATAGTTGGAAAGTTGTTATTGTTAATCTACTTGATGTTGGCTATTGTTGGAAATGTTGTTGGCTACTCCCTTGGGGTAAAAGTTGATGTTGTAGAAAAAAAATTCTACAACCATTTAGCTACTCTGAAAAATATTAGAAAATCATCTTTTTAGCATACCTATTTCACCATCAAATCTTGTGCTAAGGTATTGAAAATTAGTCTGTAGTTTAGTGCTTCATAGCTTAATAAATAATTTATGCTTTTGATGGTTATTTATGCAGTAAGTAATTTATTTCATTGATGATATATAACTTTTTTGATTGATCCAAATTGGGACAATAAGCTTAATTTGCTTGTCCACTAACATATAGCTCGTACAATTATTTTTTCTTGTGTCTCGGGCAGGTATAAACACTCTTTCCAAGTACTCAAAGGCCTTGTAACCATTGACTACTAGGATCATTTGCAACCCTATTTTCCATTTAACAACTTGAACTATAGGGGAATCCATTTATAAGTATCATTTTCCATCGCATTTCCCCCTAGGATCACCAGGATCCCCCCCTTGAGGTGATTACTTCAAATCTAAAGTGATGAGAATACTTTCCTAAGATGACAGTGGGTAAGTTTTGTCTTAGTTGTTTCCATTTTGTGATTGGGTTAGGATTTTCCTACCTACAACTTTTGTGATAGCACCTCCTACTACTAGGTTTGTAATAACTCAAATTAGGGTTGTGTTTAAGATATCTAAACCATCTTGAAATTTACAAAGTGATTTTAGAAGTCTCAAGTGAATTTTCAAATGTTTACCACATTCACTTAACTTAATAAAGATCATTAACTAGTGGAGGAATACATATTTTGCATACAAATTTCATTCAACAAAACTGAAAAACCAACCATCAAAATTATACCAACCCCAAGATATCAATACAAGCAGTTGAAGTTTCCATCAAGAATGGGGAATAAATTAGAGTAGTCACCAAAAATGATGAAATCGTTGACTTGAAGAGAATCAAACCACTTGCAAAGTTAGATTATAACACCAACGATTGCCATTAAGAATGGAAGTGATGCCGTCGACATCGATTACTTTCAATACTTATAAAAAAATATACGATATTGCACTAAATGGAGAATTGCTCATGGGTTGACAAAATATAAAGTAACAAGTTAGCTTCCATCATTATTGAAAAAATGTATCATCCATGTATCATATTAAACTGTATACATCTCATTTTATACTCCCATCGCTTTAAAGTGTATATATCTCATTTTATACATCCATCACTTTAAAAGATATTCTTTGTTCATGTTTATAAAGTTCATGCACCGTCTATATTAGGTATCCATCAATCCATAGGACTAAGAAAGGGATTTTGTCTCCTATAAATACATTGCATCTCTCGGATTAGAGTATAATGTTCCCTTCATCCTCTAGTTAGTTAGTTCTCCTAACCTACATAAATATCTCTAGGGAGTAGTAGACCAGATATGGCTAGATAATTGGATAGATATTTAAGTGCCTACAAATAGCTTCTTAGTAAGTTTTGACGTTGTTGCTTTCAGTGTTTCCTTTGATCCATTGCAGTACATGATGTAAAAACTTTCCAGTACATGATGTGGTTGGTGTAAGATTACAAGATGAACCCCTTATTGGATTGAGAATAGATATTCTGCATACAGATTCACCGCTCTCTCCATTATCTCCAAGTAATATTACATCCATTGATCGTTTGAAATGAGCAATCAAACACAATCAAGACAGACTAGAAAAACCACAAATGTCTATTGATGAAGTGAAGGCAGTGGATGCCCCAATATATGGTGGAAATGGAGAATTTATCATGAAGATAATGATTGGTACCACATCCTGGCCACCAGAGGTGACCTGACATGGACGTAATGCAAGCCCTGCAAATTTTTAATATGTCTTGTCTAGGTACGGTCAAGACCATTAAAAAATGGGAAATAAAATGTTTTCTATACTTACCATTGATCCAAGTGATCACAGTAGATGTAAGCGGAGAACCATGCACACACCACCAGAGAGTTCGAGCTGCGGTTCATCATATTGTGAACTCTACACTCTCTAAATGTATCTACATCAGGGTTATTTGCTACACCAACACTTGGATTTTCACAGTCTAATATGACTAATATTCCTTATAATGGCACAAATGTTGCTACACATTCACTTTGTATAACACAAAAAACATGTTTAACCATCTCAACCAGTTTCGCTCTCCGCCTTTTCCCTAGTACAAGCATCGATTGCTATTTTTTAGAGTCTACCTTCTTTGTCACTCCCCAATGAGTCTCATGTCTTTTTGAGTTTTTGAGTTTTTCATTTTAGGTTTTCCCATTTCCATGTTTCAAACTATCACATTTTGTTTTTTTGATGTAGGTAGGCATTTTGTTTTTGTGATGTAGGTAGGCATGAGAAGACCATTATCGCTTGCAGCATGGAATAAGCATGGATGAAGCGTAGACGAGTGTCCTTGTTGGAGCATGGTGGCACATGATGCCAACTTAACCAAGTTCGCATGACATGCCCCATCCTTATTGCAGAGCCCTATCCTTACTGCAACAATTTTAGTGTAGATTGTAGGCATTATCAGAGAATTCATTGCAGATTGTCAAAGCATCCTATCTAGGAGGATCTTAGTGGCCACCCACCTATTTCGACTGGCTCAAAACATTTTTTCGCAACTTATTGTATTTAATAGTTTTTCGAGTCCCAAAATTCTGGGGCCATTTTGAGGGCCTAAACTACGTTTTTTCAAGATCGGGGACCTCAATGATAGCCAAAGGATTTTATTGATCGCCCTAAATGAATATCTTTGTCAATACCTTTCCAACTAACTACCATGTGCGCTAAAATCATATGCAAAAGTTACGACCCTGAGAAGTTGATGTACTAAGTTATCCCATTGGAGTCCACATAAATTTTGGTGCTTCATCTCCTAGGGTTAGGTTTTTCGATGTATAGGGTTTTGGCATTCATGTTTATTGTAAAAGGGTCTTCAGAGCCTCATTGTACAGATCTTCTTTTGAATGAGTGTATACGTCACATCTCTTCTCAAAGATAAGTTGCCACCATTCTGGCAAGCTTATTTTGAGTCTGAATTTTACAGTTTTCAACATATTTCTTATTTAATAGAAGTCAATTTTTATTATATTTCTTTTATTGTTCATTGTTTCTTTGTGTTAATATTATAATCCATGTTTTCATTTCATTAACAAAACAAATATTGCATACCAAAGGGATTTAAATTCAATCATACATAGTTTAACCACTAAAAAATTGGACATTACAAATTTCATAAATATGAAAATAATTTTTCTTTTCAGAATAAATCAAATTAATATAGTGTGTCAACTAAACTTTGTATAAAAGTTGATGAGGTGAGTGAAATAATAGAAGGTTAAATTATTTTGAACCAAAACCCATCAATTAATACAACAAAATAGACCAACTAATATGCAGTCAAAGGATGGATGTTGACCACGAGGAAAAAACTAAATTCTCTCTGAGAAAACATGCACAAACATGCACTAATAGAAGAATCCAATATAAAAATGTTATATACATACTTCATATAATGAAAACAAAATTTGACATACTCTTCAATGAGTTTTTCAATATGGAATTCATGGTTCACAACTACTCAGAAAATAAAAATGGCAATGAAGAAGTGAATGATAATACTACGAACTTTTAAAGAAATTCTTCAAATCCTTTTCATCTTGATGAAGACTATGGCATCCTATTCATGTAGATAGTAGTTCATTCCATTTTTATAAATCACTTGTTTTCTGTTATATAGAAAATACACATACTTATTGTACTTATTCTACACTTTCATAACAACAGGCCACCAATAGAATTGGAACTCTTTTTGTGCCATATTAATATAAGTATTTAGATCACAATAAAAATATAAGTATTTAGATCACAATAAAAATATGAAAAAAGAAATAGATGGTACATCAATGAAGGAAGTATTTATTAATTTTTTTTTGTTTGAGTTCCTCAACTTTATCATAATATTTTAAAAGATAGTATAATTTTAAGAAAATAGTTTCTTGAGTTAATATATATTATGTTTGAGTTAATATGTATTCTGTGTTTTAAAATATTGTATTTAAATAAAATATTATATTTTTAGATAAGAATAGTTTAAATTCTTGAAATTATTCATTTAGATATTTAGTTCCACGCAAGTTTCGATATACATAATAATTTTTTTTAAGTTTAGGATCATTCAAACTAAATTATAATTGTAAATATGACTGTAATTAGATAAAATCAATTTTAACTTTACATATATTAAGTATTAAGGGCACATAATATTAATAAATAGAGAGATAAGAGAAAAATAACCATCACAAATAACACACAAAATGGGGTTGATATTTCATTCATGCTTAGTTAAAAGGAGAAATCATTACACCAATCTCAAAAAGCTCTTCCTGGGATTCTACATTTTAACAAGAGGGATCTCAAGCATTTTCAGGAACATGGAAAGCCAAATGTTTGAGAATCCTCTTAATTTTAACTACAATGGTATGTTTTGTCACAACTCAACCATCTCCATCTTGACAACGATTTCTTGATATCTTTTCCAATGAATCAACATCATTTTCTTGCAACTCAAGATAAAACACCACCACAATTTCTCTAACAATATGACGCAAAAGCCGCATCCCTCACGGTCGGACCCTGCTCTCGCCAGGACCATCTCTAAACTCGGCCCGAAGAATCAAAGTACTCTTCCAACTCCCCTCGGGAGTTACCCACAGTATACTTCATGCGATCTCCCCTTCGCTTATCGGGAATTCGGCGTTCGCGCTATCGCGAACCCTGCGTGCACGTTCTCGTGCAAATCAAATCCCTGAACCCCGAATGTCGATGGTCAACGAGTCAACACTCCCGTTCCTTTCAGGGATTTCCCTATCAGGAAATCGGAACATCGGATGTCGCGGTTCACATGTACCATGAATTCCGGAACCCCGAACTCCGATGCCACCTGTCCTCCACTCGTGCCTGGGGTCCCACACTGCCATGTCCTCTTCGGGACTTCACGGATCGCGGATCCATGATACAAGTTTCTTCGTGGTCAAAAACCCCGAAACGCCGAACGCCGAAACCCCGAAGTCCGACTTCTCGGGATCGCGCGACACTTGTCCTTATCCAGATCAACGGTTCCCGTTAAATCGGGAAATCGCCAGTCGCGATTTCAAAAGGTATAAACCTCTTGCCTTTGCAAATGCCGAATGTCGAATCCCGATCCGCAGGGATCTCACGCCACGTGTCCCTGTCCTGATCAACGACTCCAGTTGATTCGGGAAATCGCTACTTGCGATTCCGACGTGCATGCAACTCTTGCATCGCCAAACGTCGAATGCCGAAATCCTGATATGATGGGATCTTACGCCACCTATCCTCCTGACGATCGATGGCTCTAGTTGATTTGGGAAATCGCTACTCGCGATTCCAAAGAGTATGAGACTCTTGCTTCGTCAAATGCCGAAGCCCGATATGCTGATACACGACGGCTCTTGGTTCCTCCTGCGCCTCCGGTTTAACACCCGCGCAGCTTCTCCATGATCCAACGATCCTCGAGATTTCACGATTCTCCTCCGCTTATCCGGTCCGTTGATTCTCCGCCTCGGAGAATTCTCCCGCTCAAAAGCTTCTCTCAGTTCGACCTCCTCCTGGGTCTGTTCCCACTGTAACAAGAAGGAACTATCCCTCCTGAGATTCCTGTGCTTTCCTCCCAGACTTGGAATAATTCTTCGTCTCAAAGGCTTGGGCCTTTGCGTTTCTTCTCCTCTGTGAACCCTCAACTTGAGTCTCGCTCATAAGCGTAAAAGCGCTGCCCTTCCTGAACTTCTGTCCCTTGAACCCTCAATGGATTTCTTGACTCTTGTGCTCCTGCAGAGTCTCTACACACACACGGTGCTATCTCTCCTGAGCTTCAGTGAATACTCAGACCCCTTTGGGAAATTTTGACTTCCTTCTCCCTCTGATGGAGAATATGGATGCCTCTTGCTATCCTTCTACTCAAGCGACCTTCTCGCTGAGTCTTCTGGGTATCCAGTGCTCCAGTGAAATATCCCTCAGTGGATGCTTCCTTCAGCTTCAGAACTCAAAGAGTTCCCTTCACCTTGTGTCTGCCTACAACCTTCCTCAACGCCCTCCTGGCGGAGTCTCTTCTTCCACAGAACAT
>JZKD02S1201320.1:1229280-1253446 GCA_000966675.3 Picea glauca
CCGTTGATTTAATGGACTGGTTATGCAATGCGCCTCCATCCAATGCAATGCGCCTGCATCCACCTCTCCATGATAGCGAATTACTTGTACCTTCAAAAGAATCACCAGATGCATTTCAAAAGAATCACCAGATGCATTGTAGTTTTTCCTAATCTCCCAATGAAAATATTATTTTCCTATTTGTCCACAGGTAGGTTATAAGGAGGGAAGAGGTAATTCATTAAGGAGGCGGCCATGTACTAGAGGGAAGAGGTAATTCATTAAAGAGGCGGCCAGGCCAGGTCACTCGTCGATATGAAGGTGGTAAAATGTAACGACATGCCACGTAGGGAAGAGGTATTTCATTAAGGAGGCGGCCACGTCACTGGTCGATATGGGAGGTGGTATGGCATAACGCCAATTCATGTTTCACATCTCAATAAATGCAAGAATGCAAGGAAGTTATGAAATTAAATCTTATTTATTGATTTAGGACGATGACTAAGAATATACCAACATCTTTCATTGTTGACCATAAGATTAAAATTTATGATTAAAAGGTTGATTAGTCCATCAATTCCCATAGGGGGATGCCTATCGACGTAATAAATAGGATTGCATTTATGTTTTTTATTAATTTTCGAAAAGATGATACCTTGAAGATTGTTGATATTCATTGAAGATTTTTGTGGTCATATCATTTCTACCGACACATCATGAGGAAGTAAATTGCACAGGGGAGATGACGATAATTTGATTGGGACTAATCACTATCAACTCGCAAGTGACTCGCTAGTCTCCTTTACCGGTCAAATGAAAATATCCACTAGTGATGAGGTTGGCCTGGTCACAAGAGGAAATGTACAAACACATATGTTATCAACAAGCTCGTCGTAATTAAGTTTTAAAATATAAATATTCTCACCTTTTCGCTATTTCTTGATCACTTAGTCTTCTACTATACTGGAAAGCTCGCCGTAATTAAGTTTTATAATATAAATATTTTCACCTTTTTACAATTTCTTCAATCACTTTGTATTCTACTATATTGGAGTTGGAGTAAGCTAATTTGGGAGTAATCCTCCCTCCCTAGTTCCATTTTTCAGGTAAAAAAAATGGGTTTGTATCCTACTAGATTTTCAGGGGTAGTTTGAGTTTCACATGGATTAATGTTCCATGCATTTCATAACCTTACCCCAGGGGTTATGTCCCATTTTAAACCAATTCGGATACTTAGAAAATGGATCAGAGTTCTAGATTAACCAAAAATTTAAAAACAAACAATAAGAAAACCTGCTGGAAAAATAATTCGAAAAAAAAATTACTCCAGAGTTAATCCACTACCACTCTCACTCCCTACTATACTAGATCTCACTCCCTATTATACTAGATATCTACTTGCACTGTTTGAGTGGTCTCCTGCTGTAATTTATGTGAAAATTTTAGATACAATTTATGTGGAATTGTTAGTTGCTTTCTCATTTTGTAATTTATGTAGAATATTAAGAATCTGATTGACCTGGACAATTCTTATGTTAAATGTTAGCCTAAACTGTAATGACTTGACTTTTACTTTTAACACTTCAATGACCAATTTTCAACATTAAATCTATGATTTACTGTATAATCTGAATTCCCATGGTAATAGGTTTCCCTTTCACAGGTTGGCTGTTTTGGTTATACAATTTATGTGGAATTGTTTGTTTCTTTCTCATTTTGTAATTTATGTAGAATATAAAGCATCTGATGAACATGGAAAATTCTTATGTTAAATGTTAGCCTAATCCGAATTCCCATGGTAGTAGGTTTCCCTTTCACAGGTTGGTTGTTTTGGTTATACAATTTATGTGGAATTGTTTGTTGCTTTCTCATTTTGTAATTTATGTAGAATATTAAGCATCTGATGAACATGGACAATTCTTATCTTAAATGTTAGCCTCAACTGCAATGACTTGAATTTTACTTTTAACACTTCAATGATCAATTTCCAACATTAAATTTATGATTTAATGTATAATCCGAATTAGTCTCAATTGCAATGACTTGACTTTTACTTTTAACACTTCAATGACCAATTTTCAACATTAAATCTATGGTTTACTGGATAATCCGATTCCCATGGTAGTAGGTTTCCCTTTCACAGGTTGGCTTCTTTGGTTATACAATATACTTTGATGACTTTCTTGAATATGCCTCTATTTTGTAGTTATTTTAATTTCAAAATTCATACCATTCCTTTCAGATTAATACTTCATTTTGGATTTTTTTTTTTTTAATTTAGAGGTTGATTTTGAAGTATAAAAGTTTTAATATTTTTCTTTTTGGAAATTTAAAAGGATTATAACTTATAAGTTATAAGTTTTAAATTTTTAAACAAAAATTTCAATTATTAATTTTCATATTTTGTATGATTGTTACATATTTTTAATGTACAATGGTATGTTGTGTATTAACCAAGGAAATGATGGAGACTAGAGTCACTGAAAACAAGAAAAAGAATAATGGTGTTTGTGAAGAATGGATGTCCACATTGTGCAACAATGTGTTTAAGGGAAGTTACAGTAGGGTTTGACACCATCTCTTGTTGATATATGGAGAAGGGGTTAAAGGTTGCACATGTGATCTTGAAAAAAGGATGGAGTTAAAGAAGATTCACATGAGTTCCTTAGGTGTTAGTCAAACCGGTGAACAATGTTTGTCCTTTTAAGGTGTACCTAGAGTTGTATCATCCTCCAATGATACAAAAGATTCGGTGAATCAAATTCGACTAAACCAAATTGAATCTACAGGGGGTATACTTTCATGAGGAGTAAGAGTTTTATTGGTGTCGTTGTTGAACAAATTCATAAAATGTACAATGTGGTGGATAGGGATGAGTCTAACGATGTTGTATTTTTTTTATGGAAAATGGTATTTCATTTAATGCCACTCGTTCAACATATTAAAAAATAAATGGTGAGAAAAATCATAGTTGTTGGGCCAATATATACACCCCTAGGTTACAAGAAAATAAGGACATCATTGTTAGATAAGGGGGCGACAAGAATGAAAGGGATTATGGGGGACCTCAAACAACATTGGATTCTTATAGGGTGTTGAATAGTCATGGATGGTTGGAAATAAATTCAAAAAATACCATTATTGAATATTATTGTCACATCCTCGATGGGAAGTTCTTTTTTAAGAGAAATTGATTGTAGTGGAAAACTTAAGGATGCTACCTTCATGTTTGAGGTGTTGAAGGTTGCAATTGATGAGGTTGGTCCTTCGAATGTAGTACATGTAATCACATATGAAACACTTGTTTGTAGAGAAACATGATTGATGATCCAAAGTTGATGTAGGCATATTTTTTGGACTACTTAATCTTTACATGCCCATAAAAATGTCCTTAGAGACATTGGGGGAATATATTGTATTTCAAAATTCATTTCAAATGCAAGAGATGCATAAATGTTCATTTGCAACCACCATGTGTCATTAGCAATATACATGATGAAAGCAGGGAAGCAATTTTTAGAGCGTCCAGAAGCAAGATATGCCACATGTACTTCATTCTACTTCAATGTATGATTGAGGTGCATTCATCCTTACAAGCCACCTTTTTTTTCTCGAGAGTGGAATTCATGGTCCTAGTCTAAATAAGGTCAAGCGAAGAAGAGAAGAGATATTCTTCTTGATGAAGAATGGTGGTATGATTGTAGATATGTTGCTTCTTTCACAACTCCAATTGTGGGTTGATTAGGAATGCAGATTCTAATTTCCCTACTCTTTTGGAAACATATAAATGTATGTGTAGCATGGTGGGCAAGGTAAGAGACATAATTCATTAAAAAAAACCCTCTTTGGATTTTTTCTAAGAAATTCATAATAAAATAGACAAGAAATGGCTCAAAATCAATACTTCTCTTCATGTGGCTTCATATGCCCATAATCCAAAGTGGTATATGCAGAGATCAAATATATTTATACCCATTGATGATGAATGAGTAAAGCATGGGTTTCTTAATTCCATAAGCAAGATGTATACTCTTGATGAAGCAAGTGTGACGCAGAAACAATTTGTTGATTTTGGTACCTTATGTCCCCGTGCATGCATTCACTCAATATGAAAATGAGAACATCAATATGTATGCACAAAAGAATCCCATTGGATGGTGGAGAATGTATGGGGGGTACAAGATATTAGACAAATTTCCTTGCACTTGTTATCTCAAGTTGTTATTTCCTCAAAAGTGGAAACGAATTGGTCCACCTATAGTTTTAACCACTCCATTAAGAGGAATAGGATTACTTCAAATATAACAGAGAAATTGGTTAATGTGCATAGTTTTCTTCAACTTTGTTCAAGGAATATACCTAACTATTTAGAAGGACCTGCATCATGGTTAGATGTCGATGTTGAAGATGCTACTTAGATTGGTGATGATGAGGACAATCCTTCATCAAATGCAAGATTAGTTGGCATACTCTTAGATGACATTGCATTTAATCTTGGTGATGATGATGATGGTAATGATGGAGCATGGAGTTGGAGTGACCGATGAAGCTCAAGTTTATATGGATAGCCTTGTGGATGGAGAACACACTTTATGATAACCTTAATTGTTAATGATATAGTTTGAGCCTTGGTCTTTGCACATTTTTGGACTATGAAGTACTTTGGGAATTTTATCATTTTTGAACTATATGTTACTTTGGTAATTTTACCAATATGATGTTGGTGTTGTTGTTTCTTAAACTAAAATATATTCTTACAAATAATTTAAAAGCATAAACATTTATCTTTAATATTTAATATTTAATATTTATGTTCTAAGTTACTAATTTACTAACTAAGTTATTTGTAGATTGTTTAATCATTTAGAAATTTAAGGGCATACATACATTGTCAAATCACATTTTTAATATTTTATTGTTTTTAAAGTTTTCAAATTCATCTTTAAGGTGTTTCAACTTTCAACTTTGATTTGATGGATTTGGATAATAAAACATTCTTGCAGTCGTGAAACTTGACAATGAACATAATTGTCCAAAATATTTATGCAATCTATGTTGAGTAATGAGTAATGTTTAGGGGAACCTACCATAGGATAGCTACCCATTTTATATGAAACAAAGGGAATGGGACTCAAAAATGTAATTTTTCTTAAAAGGAACTCAATGAAGTGTTATTAATTTCTAATGGATGTTAAGTTAGATTTGAAGTGATACCTAATCAACAGGAAGCAAACAATCAAACAATCATTGATGGAATTTTAGTATTTACTTGTCACATTTCTATGGAGCTTTGAAGTTTCAACTTTTTGGATTTCTCCACCATTTATAGTATCCAAAATCAGTAAAGATGGGGAAATCCCAATTTTTCCAACTTCAAAACACCATAGAAATGTGACAAGTAAATACTGAAATTCCATTAATGATTGTTTGCTTCACGTTGATTAGGAAGCACTTCAAAGTTAACTTGATGTTTATTAGCAATTAGTAACACGTCATTGAGTTTCCCTTAATAACAATGACATTTTTTTTTAATCTTGTGGCCTTTGTTCCATATAAAATGGGCACATGCCCTATGGTAGTTTCCCCTGAATTTAATGAAAAACTTGAAGAGTGGTTTTTTATCCAAATCCATTAAATCAAAGTTGAATGTTGAAACACTTTCATAGGAATTTGAAGAAATTAAAAGAAATAAAATATTAAGAATAAAATAAAAGTATATGACAATGTATGGATTTCTGATTTCCAAATGATGAAAGGATGTAAATAACTTAGTAATGAAAGGATGCAAATAACTTAGTTAGTAAATTATTAAAGATAAACATTTATTCTTTTAAATTATTCAAAAGACTATATTTTAGTTTAAGAAACAAAAACACCCACATCATATTGATATTCATATGGGTAAAATGCCCAAAGCAATAAATAGTTCAAAAATTAACAAAATGCCCAATGTACTACATAGTCCAAAACCTGAAAAAATGACCAAAGTAAAACATAGTACAACTCTATTTGGTCTCTCCATATACTAGTTTGCATCAAGGGAATATACAACCACATTGTGACATCCCCCAAAATAAATTATTTTTAAGTTTGAAATTTCTTAGGAAATTAATTTTCATTTTTGGTAAATTCGAAAATGGAATTTTTTTTCTATTTATGGCAATTATGAATTCCAAATTTAGTTAAGTGTAATTAAGGATTATCACTGCTGGGCAGAGATCTGATTTGAACCAACTAACTACTCGACTACGAGACTTGTATGAAACATAATATTTTTATTTTATTACTGATGGAAAAAAGGAACAACCATGTTGAAATCAATTGACCATGACTCCATGAGTGGGGAACATGTTGGAACTACCTGGATGATTGTTACAAGTGGAAAATCAAGAATTTGGCCATTGGAAGTCCTTGAAAATTAGGGATTTGGAAAGCTGCAAAAATTCCCAAGTGAAACAATACCTAATAACTTTGGCTTTGGATACATAGCATATTTGAGGAGGTAGGACACTGCCAAGTATGCTAGGAAAGGATGGTTCTCTTTCTTTTATGAACACTAAATTCTGAGTGTGAGGAAAGGAGAAGTTGCTGAGACTAAAAGACTATTGTTGAGGTGGAGTTTGAAGTTTTCCTCATGGATTCATGGTCAGGCTAGGGGGTGAGTGGAACAAGTGACTTTGGCTGTTCCATTCTCAGGGTTGGAGGAACGTGGTTTTTCCCTTTATTTTTCAGCGGACTAGTTCAGATATGACCCTCTACTCTTTTCTGGTTATAAATATCTCTCATGTTTTTAAATGGCGATTATAATTCATATATATATATATATATATATATATATATATGTTGTTGGATGAATTATTTTCTGCTGAAGTCCTTTCTAATTCAAGAATCCTTTCAGATTTAAATTGATTAAAAGAGGATATCTATATATCTAGTATAATCATTGTGTGAATTATTTCTATGAGTTAAATTACAAATGGATGGAATAGGCGTAGGATAAAACCCTGCTAGTCTTAAGTCTATGCTTGAATAAGACTTCCTTTATATAGTTTTATACATATATTAATTATGAGTGGAACCAGAAAGTTGTGAATACAATATCACACTTCTAGTAGAAACCAAGTCAGACCATTTTCCCTTTTGGACCATAGAGATCCGGTAATTTCATAAGTGTAGAAACAATTTCGAAGGAATCCTTTATACTCGCTTATTACTTTACTAAGTTATAGAGGTTAATAACAGTGCTATACTACCAATGTGTGGAAAATATAATGGAAAACGACCGTATAACTTGTAATAAGAATTCTGGAAAGGTAAACAAAAAATGAAGGAAACAAATCGAATCCCTTTAATACAAACAAGATTCTGAAAGGAAAAAGAAATATTATGAACTCATCCAATAGAAGTATGAAAACCCTTTTGTTTTCATGAACATTCACAGCTGGATAAACTCGAAATACGATAATTGTATTAACGGGGAATAAATTATTCAAATAATATCGGATAAAGGAAGCGATAGTACAAGTGAAGTGTTCTGAGTATAACATTACAGAAGTAACAAAACATAAACCTATTTTATGGAAATTTATAGGTTGGCACGCCTTCTTATAAATAGTCTAGGTGTTATAAAGAACCATAACATTATGTAGACGAAATTTAAATTTGCTACCCTGGTATTTCAACTTAACATAAAAACAAGAGAAGGAATTCCAGGAATTAAACCCCTTCAAAGTTTACAATACAAATCCAATCAGATCAAAAAATCCAAGTGTGTCCAATCTTGCGTAAGTATTATGTTCTATTTCCAACACTGAAGTATCAACATAAGATAGGGTTTACCCTTAACCAACCGATACATGAAATTGGGATGAGATTTCATTATAAATGATAAAATTGGAAAGATCCTTGATATTCTTTTCTAGAAACTAGAAAAGCGAAGTTTGAGAGGTACTATGCATGGAACCTGAATACCTTTCACACGAACAATAGGGACCGGCCTGCAGAACCTTGTGGGGTTGATATCTCTGCACTTATTAGTCATTATAACCATTAGTAAAACATAACAAAATAAATATAACCAAAACTTTCAACAAAACAATGAATGAAGGCAAATGTAATTCCAAAATAATACTTAACTCATGAGTGGAGTCTGGCATCATTCCCTTGTCATGTTTTTGTTTTATGAGTGTCCCAAGTCAATAAGAGGATGGTCCAAGTATTTCTTATGGATACCCTTGCATCAGCAGGGTCCCATCATTAGTGTTGGTACCAACCATAAATCTATTAGTTTATGAAAGGAAATAATCAGTAGTGCTAACATTTCAACATATAAAACTGTATAAGACATGTTGTGCGTATAAGGCGAAGACACTGTGTAAATGTTACATGCAGTACAAAGAGACTATAGCTAAGTGTAGGGTTTTAATCCTTCCTGAAACAAATTGCAGAGGGTACTTATAAATCAACAATAACTACAAAGATAACCTACTACTGAATCTAATGCCATATACTAATCACAGATCTATGACAATGACAAGAATTTCTACAAGCTCAAACATTATGCTATAGGTTATTTTGTTAAGGGACTACTCGAAAACCATAGAAGTCACATTTTAAATGGCACCAGAAGCGAAGCTAATATCCATGAAGAAAGAAGTATATGCATAAGAATGGGATAAAGTTTAATGAACCTCACAGTAAGGTGGACTCATCTTTTGAAATTGAGAAAGACAGAACTTGCAGTGTGTTATATTATACACAGTAAGAGTTATCTTTGCCAATAAAGTCTTTCTTAGCCTCATGAAGATTCAATATTAGGCCTCGAATTTTTCCAATAGAGGGACTGTAAGGAGTAATGATAACAAGAAGTTACAAAACCCCTAGATATAGAAAACATACATGAAAAACTATGCAGATGCATTCTCAAATAGAACAAGAGGGGAAATGTCGAGACCTTTAGAGAGATTGAGAAGGAAACGACCGAATAATACAACTTCTCCAAGAATGGGGACAATCCAGAAAGAAATGACAAGAGATAACAATAAAGGGAAGTTTACCTTAAAATGTATAACAAGAGTTACATAACAAGTTATCGCTTTCACTGTAATGATTTTTCCAAAGAACCAATCTTTTATTAAACCACAGTATTATGTTAAAAGACTTACGAGGGAAGACGGAGTACGCTGCCTGTCCCACCGGATAGTGACCTCAAAGTCAACAATCTCCCCTACTGAGAAAATGATACGCAGAGCCATTCGTAGGGTCTCACAATGACAAAAGAAAATTTGTTTAAACCTAAGAGAAGCCCTTGCGATGTCGAGTTAATACTGGAGGTACAAGGGTTGGTCGGGCCATGTGATGGGGCCAAGTTGGCACGAGTATATTGGAGGAAGTATTGGGGAAATCCATCGAAACTCAGACACGCAGGACCACCATTAATGGCTAAGTGCAGAGTTTTAACTCCTCATGACAAATACACATTTCTTCCCATGTCAAGCAAAAACACGTAGTTAACTTAATCCCTTCGTGACACGACTATATGGGGATACTTTCTTCCTAAGTGTTTCCTTAGATTTAACTTTTTGTTTTAGTAAAGACTTTGTTGGGACTATTCTAGTTAAGTCAGAGTTAACGAGGATTAGGATGAGAACTCATTACCTGAACGCCTTTAGGTGAATGGAATTTGATATCACATCACTAACCACGATTAATTCATAAAGGAAACCATTTAATAACTTGACTATACAATGATGCCAAGTGTATGTTGCTAGAACACATAGTTTCAGCCAAGTGGTATAGTCTCGACCCCATGATTTTTATATGGTAAGTGCATTATATTTCAAGGACAAACTATTTAGACTTGTGTGCAAATATAGAAACCTCATGTCTAGGGAGATGTTAGGACTACGAGTCCTAAGTCTAAAATCTACTATATAGATATATATATCTACATAGAGGAGTAGGTTTGAGACCAAAGGAAATTGCTAGAATCTTTGGTGATTTATTCTTATAAGTCTTCTACCCAAAGTATGTTAGACTGATGTAGGAATGACATCGTGTGATGGGGAGAACTTAAGTTACCTCACTGAGATTTATAATGGGAATGAAGATCTTTTTCTTTTACCAACAAATATAAATGAAATTAGAGATTAATGTACCATAGATTTTTTTTTATGGCAAATTTGAGGTACATGACATATGGTATCAGAGCGGAGGTTACAACACTTGGACCTTGAAAAGGGACAAATTAATACTTAGCACATATTTTTGTCTTTGTTAAACTAACAAATCATTCTTTTACAAACATAAAACTCTTTTTTTGTTTTGTGTTAATCATGGAAGCCCAAGATGACGCGAAATCAGACTGGATGAGAATCCTGAACAAAGACCTCCTGAAGATCCTAGACAGAATAGTGACACAAGCTCACCCACTGAAGTTCTGGAAATAATAAGGAATCTCATTCTTGAGCTGCAAGTTTTCAAATTAGACAATGAGAAACTAAAGAAGGTACAATAAGAACAACATGAAATAAATGAAGTCTTGTTGCGTAGTATAAATACAAAGAAAATCGCAAAGGATGATAACCATGAAGAAGAAGTCAGTAAAATGGCCTCCAAGAATTTTGGTCCTGAAGTAGAAAAAGGGGGAAGATCATCTAAACATACACCTTCAACTGAAGATAAAACCAAAATAGACAGAAAGAGGAAACAGGTGGATCACCTTGAGGGTGAAATTAAGAAAATCAAACCCACAAACTTTGATGGGGATTCTAGAATAGGGGAGGAAGCTGAAGAATGGCTATTATACATCAAGAAGTGTTTTCAGATCGATAACTATTCCAACAATATAAAGGTCAAAATGGCCATCTATAATCTGAAAGGAAAATCCAGCATTTGGTGGAAAGATCTGAGATTGTCTAAGGGCCTAAAGGAGAAACAGATGGAATGGTTGGACTTTAAGAAACAATACCTATCTGAAAGTTACCATGAAATAAAAACCAAAGAATTCTATGAGTTACGACTTGGTTAAATGACTATGGAAGATATGATAAAAAAAATCCTAGAATTACTAAGGTTTGTACCTTATATCCGAGAGGATAAAGTAAAAATCCAGCAGTTCCTAAGCTGTTTACCACAGTCCTACAAGGACATAACCGAATTTGATAATCCTTAGTCCTTGATCGAAGTATTCATAAAATCTCGAATGTGTTACGACCAATACAAACAGTGGACAAAATTTCCAAAGTCTTGGAAAGACAAGAAGTAAGATAGAATGAATTAGCAAAAGAAGAGGTATCAACCAACCCCTTATCAGAAAACAACAAAAAGCCTTTCAAGGAAATATTTTCACTCCAACAATTCAAACACGCAAGGAGGCGGTAAACCGGTAAATATGGGAACTAAGAAGTTTGGGGACAACCTCCGTGAACCATTAAACTGATAGGAATGTGGAGAACCTAATCTAAGGAGGAACTGTCCATGTTTGATTTCAGCAACCAGAACTACTGCTCACAATCTACAAGAAGCCTCTACAGTGGGAGATGTGGGCAGAAGCTTGCATTGGATAAATGCAACCGTGGATGTCTGACAAGCTGACCATCAGTCCTTTGTGGTGGAAACTGAAGGTAAAATCAATAACGCTCGAATTTTTGTTTTAATTGATCCTGGAGCTACATTAATTTATATCACCCCTGGTATTGTGGAGTCAAATAAACTTAAGAAAAAAAGACACACAAAATCTTGGATGGTACAATTAGCAACATGAACCAAAAGAAAATTTTTCAACTTTATTTCTGAATATGAGTTCAGTTTATGTGGTCAAAACATAAAGACAAATATGAACATTCTACCACTAGGATGTTATAATGTAATTATCAAAATGGATTGGTTAGAAGGGCATAAAGCAGTGCTAGATTTTTATGAAAAATCACTTAAGTATAAAGATGAAAATGACACTACTAGGACAATTCAAGGTATACAAAAACCAGTATTAGTTAGATAGATTTCATCAATGCAATTCAAGAAATGCATGAGAAAGGGTTGGCAATTTTATGCCATCCAAGTAACAAACCTGTTAGAAAAAGAAAATATACCCAACTTGGAGGATTTTGTTGTTCTACATGATTTCAGAGACATGTTTGTTGATGAAATACCTGACTTACCCCCAAGAAGGGAGATAGACTTTTCTATCGACCTACTACCTGGTTCAGCCCCTATCTCAAAATCACCTTACCGAAAGAGTTTGTTGAAATTAACAGAACTAAAAATCCAACTACATGAATTATTGGACAAAGAATATATCAGACTGAGTGTTTCACCACAGGGAGCACCAGTCCACTTTGTGAAAAAGAAAGATGGAACTCTGAGATTGTGCATCGATTATAGAGAATTAAACAAGATGAATATTAAAAACAAATACCCCTTACCTAGGATAAATGATATGTTCGATCAAGTAGGTGGGACAAAGATTTTCTCAAAATTAGATTTATGATCTGGTTACCACCATGTTAGGATAAAATAAGAGGACATAATTAAAAAATATTTTTGAACGAGATATGTACATTACGAATTTGTGGTTATACCTTTCAGACTCACCAACGCACCAACCACGTTTATGTGTTTAATGAACAATATTTTCAGTCAGTACTTGGTCAAGTTTGTGTTGGTATTTATTGAAGACATTCTAGTATATTCTAAAATGAAAGAATAACACAAAGAGTACTTAAGAATAGTTCTAAAAACTTTAAGGAAGCACAAACTGTATGCTAAATTCGATAAGTGTGATTTTTATCAAAACAAAATACATGTCTAAAGGACATGTAATGCTAAAGGACATGTATGCTAAAGGACAAAATACATGTATGCTAAAGGACATGTAATATCTGCAGAAGGCATTACAATCGATCCTGAGAAATAAGAGCCATCATGGAATGGCCGGTACCTAAGGATGTAGTGGACATTTGGTCATTCATGGGAATCACTAGATATTAACGAAGATTTATAGAGGGATTTTCAAAAATTGCTTACCCTATCACATCACTCCAAAAAAAGGGAACCAAATTTAACTGGTCACAAAAATATCAAGACATTTTCAATAAGTTAAAGGAATTATTAACGAACGCACCCATTTTAAAGGTAGCATATCTAGACAAAGACTTCACCGTTTGTGTAAACACAATTAAAGAAGGACTATGTGGTGTCCTAACTCATTAAGGGCACATCATTTTCTATGAGTCCCGAAAATTAAAGGAACATGAACGAAACTACGTCACTCATGACTTAGAGTTGGCAGTTGTAATACATGCCTTAAAGATGCGGCGGCACTAGGTAATGGGCATAAAGTTTCTTCTTTTGACTGACAAAAATGGTATGAAATTTTTGTTTAGTCAATTGTACTGTGACATCCCCAAAAATAAATTATTTTTGAATTTGAAATTTCTTAGGAAAATTATTTCTGTTTTTGGTAAAATCGAAATTGGAAATTCTTTTCCATTTATGGCAATTCCAAATTTCAAATTTGGTTAAATGTAATTAATAATTATGACTGTTGGGAAAATATCTGATTTGACCCAACTAACTATTTGACTATGACACTTGTATGAAACAAAATATTTTATATTTATTGCTAGAGGACAAATGGAACAACCATGTTGAAATCATCTGACCATGACTCCATGAGTGGGGAACATGTTGGAACTACCTCAGGGCTAATTGTAACGAGTGGAAAATCTAGGATTTGGCCATTGGTAGCCCCTAAAAATAAGGGATTTGGAAAGATGCAAAAATTCCCAAAGAGGGGGAAAAGACATAGGCAAAAAGGACTTTGCATATATAGCATATGAGAGGAGGCGGGACACTTCCAAGTATGCTGGGAAAGAAATTAACTCTTGTTGTTATGAACGCTACTTGCTGAGTGTGAGGCAAGGAGAATATTTTCTAAAGTTGAAAGGCATCTTCCGAGGAGGAGCTCCGATTTATCCTTCATGGATTCATGGTTAGGCTAGGGGGTGAACATGACAAGTGATCTGAATACCCTGTTCTAAGTTTGGGAGGAATGTGGTTTTTCCTTTTCTTGTCCCAGCATTGATCCATATATGTTTCTCTACTTTCCCTTATTGAATATGTGCCATTGAAATGATTGTATGTGTTTCTATTCTAAATGATTACCTTACCATCATATGTACTATATGGAATTATAGAGTTGTTGTAGATTACTTGTGGAAATAATTCTATTGATTAAAAACTACATCTACAGTATCACAACAAGCTCTTTGTTATAGGAATAGTGATATTTTATTGTAACGAATGGATTGATAAAATGCTTGAGTAATCTATCTGTGGTAGGAATAAAATGTAAGTAGCGAACTGTGTAGCAAAACCATTGTATATTATATCAATCGTGGTAAGGACATGGCTATATTGTATAAAGTAATCAAGCAGAAACAAATACGAATTCCGGAAGTGTCGATATAGCATAAGTTCATATGCGGACAATGTATTCAAGTTCTGTATTGTTTTCCAAAGATATGCATACTTATATCTAGTTTCAATCCTACTAGATTTAAATCCATACTCAAATAGGATGGTCTATTTGTATTTATACAACCATTAACTAGTTAAATATTTGTTGTCATTGTAACCTCTACTAAGACATGTGAATAAATGCATAGATATATTCAGATTTAAGTAGTATTTAACTGTGAAATTATAAACACATATTATTTAGATAGTTAAATTATGGAAAACCTATAAACGTACAGGTTCAGGCCTAACTTTAGTTGAACTTCTCGGTTATACAAACAACTGAGGGACATTTGATGGATAACCAAGTAAATCCATGGGGAAGTTAGAATAGAATTTCTTATGTGAACACTTAGTAATGTCGAGGCAGAGTTTTCTTTTCTGAGTTGTATAACTTCTATATATAAAGAATCAAGTCTATATATATATACAGACCAGTTCCTATCTTATATAAGTAATAAATTGTTCTCAATAATTCATATTGCAGTCCAAGATTTATTTACCTACAATGTAAATGAAATTAAAAAGTGTAGTCATGTACACACGGTCATATCCTCACAAACCTGTAAGTGAAGGAGTATACAATAAATATATTAAGTAAATCCAGACATTCAATCATATCCTTGCTAAGTCGAAACCAAAAATAAGGAAGAAAATAAACTTTCATACCCTACAATGAGGAAGATACAGAGTCATAGTAAACACGAAAATATCGAAGTAAAGTAAATTAAATCGGAAGACTCATATAGCGTGACAGAGGTGACACGAATATGTCTGTGCATTAGATTCAAATTACAAAATGTAGATCCTCAAAGATACAGTAGTCCCTCTCCTTTAGAACACGTAACTACAAGATTTGGATGATACATACTTTTGATTCTGAGTATGCATGTTAGGACGATAGTCCCAATAAGTAAATTTTAAGTAGAGGGGAAAAGCAGAATGGCGAATAAAACTATCCAACAGTCCTTACTTTATTGAAATTAGATAAGGAAAGGTCATGTAAAGTAATCTCCAAAGGATTTATTACACATAGCAAACCACCCCGGAAAACCCAAAATGTTTTTGGAAATTCTCCTATTTTTTTGCTAGCCGTTACAGGAAATTGAACATAACTACAAAACTGTTATGAATCTAAATTGAAGCTGTGTCCTTCAAAGTTATTCAACTCTCGAAGATTTTATAAGGGAAATCGAATACCTTTTTCACCTTGGATAAGAACTGACACCCAGAATTGTACACGGTCAAAACCCTGCAAGGAAGTTACATGATTATATTAGTATTCATTACAAAAAATATATATAAGTCGAATGATAAATTTGAAATTTCAACATAATGAAGATAATCTGAAAGAGTTCAGTCTAGTGTAGCACTTAACTTAGGCCTTAGGGCAGGCCGACCTTTTTCTGCGCATGTCTATGGATGTCATACACAAACTCGGAAGGTGTGGAAGGGGACAAGGTCCACCTAACAGGTACCCTCACAGCCAAAGGGGCCCATCATTAGTGAACGATACCAATCAAGAAATCTAATATGTATTTTCAATGAATAAATCAATTATGCTAGCAGTTAATATATAAATTGTATACAACATGCGATGCAAGTAGGCCGAGAAGCATCGTGTAGAATAAACGCTGGAGTGGAACCATTGTTGAACCGATTATAGATAATGTAAAGGGAATTCCCAGACCATGATACTGATAGAATAAAAGAATAACTAACACTAGGAGTTTCGTGAATTTCAACATGGTATGCAGTGAGTATTTGGTTTGGAAGATTGGACGCAAACATAGAAATCACTTTCCTTAACCACACTAGGCAGATCGTAGCAACGATTTCCGAAAGATTGATTTGTTCCTTTATAAAGGGGAAGAAAGAATACACAATGATTTATGATATACTCAGTAAGGAAACATTTATCTCCCATCTAAAAACCACACGTAACCTCAAGAAATACTTAACAACAGGCCTCGACCTACGTCTACAGAGAGACTGTAGAGGATATCGATGTTAGACAGTATGAAACCATAGAATTTAATTTTACCCATAAAACCCCTATATTCATAATTTCTCTAAGTCGGGATAAGGGGATCGGGTGCCAATACCTCTCAAGAAGTCGAAGATTAATTCCACAGAAATTTTCTACTCATCGAGAAAGCGAGATTTAACTCATGAAAGTTATACAGAGTAACATTAATGGGAGACTCAAGTAAGAATAAATGAATTTTTTTTTTTACAAGGGTTCTTCCACTATGACAGAGAGATGAGCCACTTTAACAAGCAAAAGTTAGGGAATGAGTGCTTACTAGGGAGAGTGGGTAGAGATAACAGCCCACCAATTAATGTTACCCCATTTCGGTAGCCTACACCTGAGAAAAAATTACGCATATCTTTTCGAGGGAACTCTACAATGAAACAATAAACAAATTAAACCCTTGACGAGCCTTAACTACACGCTGTAAATGCTAAGAATATGAAGGACAACCGAACCATGTGATAAGAACAGAGTTGGTGTGTCTCAATTGGATGAAATCCCAGGTGAGAACATCGTAATTCGCATAATACAGGAATTTCATTTAGTGGTGATGCAGAGTCTTAACTCCTCTTGATAGTAGACCATCCTTTCCTCATCAAGGAAATTACGAAGTCATTATCAGTCCCTTTCACAATATGGCTAGTTGGAATATGCCCATACCAACCGTTCACTATAGTTAAACCACCGTTCATTTGGGACTTCGTTGAAATATTGTTTAGTTAAGATCAATTCAAACGAGGATTAGGGGGAATCCTTTACCCAAAATTTTCATAAATGGGAACTAGAAGTTTATTAACCACGACTGCTCATAAGGGAACTAGAGTTACTCTTAGGGCAATCCGCCCCAGTTAATGAGTTGGATCATGTGCAACAATGTTGAGCACCTTATATCAAACCTTTTTACATTCTTCTAAGGGATATAGTCTTGACTTCGTTACCTTATATATGATGTATGAACTTTTCTTTAAGGTCAAATAAAAAATCTCGCGTGAAAACATAGGATCTCTCGGTTAAGGGGGAGAAAGCGACTATAAATCCTAAGTCTAGCATACTACCTATATATATACATATAAATGAGAGTAGTTTGAGTATGAAGGGAAGGATAGAACCTATGTTGCTCAAAGTAAGCTAAACTGGTGTGGTAGTGTCTTCGTGTGGCATATAAATTACCTCATAGAGATTTAGGATAGGAACTAAGATGTCTTCCTCTGAACTACGAATTTATTAAATGAAAATTGGAGATTAATGTCCCTTAGATTTTTTTTTTTATGGGAATTTTGAGGTACATTACATATGGTATCAGAGAAAAGGTTACAACACTTGGACCTTGAACAGGGCCAAATTAATTACTTAGCATATATTTCTGCTTATGCAAAACTAATAAATTGTTACTGTTACAAACATAAATCTATTTTCTATTTTGTGTTGATCATGGCATCATAGGATGACTCAGAAATCAAACTGGTGGGAATCCTAAACAAAGACTTCCTGAAAATCATAGACAGAATAGTGATGGAAGCTCACCTATTGAAGTTCTCGAAACGATGAGGAATCTCATTGTTGAGCTATAGGTTTTCAAAGATGAAAATGAAAAACTGAAGAAGGCACAATAGGAACAATAGGAGATAAATGAAGTCCTACTACGTAGTATAGTGATGAATAAAATCCCAAAGGATGATAACAATGAAGAATATTTCAACAAAAGGGCCTCCAAGAATTCTAGGCCTAAAGCAGAAAAAGGAGACAGTTTGTTTGAAGGTACACCTTCAGCTGAGCACAAAACAAAAATAGACAGAAAAAGAAAACAAATAGAGCACATTGAAGGAGAATTTAAGAAAATTAAACCAACTACCTTTGATGGAGAATCCAGAACAGGGGAGGAAGTTGAGGCATGGTTATTAGACATCAAAAAATATTTCCAGATATACAACTATTCCAACAACATGAAGGTCATAATGGCTATTTACAATCTGAATGGAAAAGACATCATTTGGTGGAAAGATCTAAAATTGGCCAAAGGCCTAAAAGAGAAACAGATGGAATGGTCCGACTTTAAGAAATATTTCAAGAAACAATACCTATACGAAAGCTACTATGAAAGGAAAACGAAAGAATTCTATGAATTACGACTTGGTCAGATGACGATGGCGGATCTTATAAATAAATTTTTGGAACTACTAAGGTTCGTACCTTATATCCGATAGGACAAGGTAAAACTCTAGCAGTTCCTATGCTATTTACCACAATCTTACAGGGACATAATTGAGTTTGACAACCCCAAGTCCTTGAGTGAAGTATTTAGGAAAGCATGAATGTGCTACGATTAGTATAAACAACGAGCATAGTTTCCCAAATCTTGGAAGGATAAGAAGCAAGACCGAATGAATGAGCGGAAGAAGGGATACCAGCCAACCCCTTATCGGAATGCAACAAAAAGTTTTCCTAGAAAATATTTTCACTCAAACCGTCCAAGCACACAAGTAGGCAGTAAACCGGTAAAAATGGGAACAAATAAGTTTGGGGACAGCCCCCAAGAACTGTTAAAATGTTGGGAATGTGGAGAACCTCATTTGAGGAGGAATTGTCCACGTTTAAATTCAACAAACATAATTGCTTTCCATAATTTGCAGGAAGCCTCGATGGTGGGTGATGTGGGCAAAAGCTTGCATCGAATAAATGCATCCATAGATGGTCAGCAAGCCGACCACCAGTCCTCTGTGGTGGAAATCGAAGGTAAAATCAATAACACTCAAATCTCTGTTTTAATTAATCCAGGAGCTACATTAAGTTATACCACTCCTGGTGTGGTAGAGTCAAATAAACTTAAGAAAATTAAACATGCAAAATCATGGTTGATACAATTAGCATCAAGAACTAAAAGGAAAATGGTTGACTTTATTTCTGATTTTGAGTTCAATTTAGATGGTCAAAACATAAGAAAAAATCTGAACATTCTACCACTAGGATCTGATGATGTGATTATCAGAATGGATTTGTTAGAAAAGCACAAAGAAGTGCTATATTGTTATGCAAAGACACTTAGGTATAAAGATGATTATGACACTACTAAAACAACCCAAGGTATACCAAAACCAATATAAGTTAGACATGTCACAACAATGCAATTCAAGAAATGCATGAGAAAGGGTTGTCAAGTTTAATCTATTCAATAACTAATCTGTTATAAAAACAAGATAAGCCCAACTTGGAAGACTTTGATTTTCTATGAGAATTCAGAGATGTGTATGTTGATGAAATACCTGAATTACCCCCTAGAAGGGAAACCGACTTTTCCATAGACTTGCTACTTGGTTCAGGCCCTATCTCTAAAGAACCTTATCGAATGAGTTTGCCCGAATTGACAGAATTCAAAATACAGTTACAGGAATTGTTGGACAAAGAGTATATCAGACCGAGTGTATCACCATGGGGAGCACCGGTCCTCTTTGTGAAAAAGAAAGATGGTACTCTAAGAATATGTATCGATTATAGACATTTGAACAAAATGACTATTAATAACAAGTACCCCTTACCTAAGATAAATGATCTGTTCGATCAAGTAGGTGGGGCCAAGATCTCTTCAAATTTGGATTTACGATCCGATTATCACCAAGCTAGGATAAAATATGAATACATAAGAAAAACAAATTTTCAAACAAGATATGGACACTACGAATTCATAGTTATACCCTTTGGACTCACTAACGCACCAACCGCATTCATGTGTCTAATGAAAAATATTTTCAGTCAATACTTAGACTAGTTCATACTGGTATTTATCGATGATATTATGATCTATTCTAAAAGAAAAGAAGAACACGAAGAACACTTCAGAATAGTTCTACAAACTTTGAGGAAGCACAAATTGTATGCTAAATTCTATAAGTGTGATTTTTATCAGAATAAAATACAGTACCTAGGACATGTAATTTCTGCAGAAGTCATTGCAGTTGACCCTGAGAAAATAAGAGCCATCATGGAATGGCCAGTACCTAAAGATGTAGTGGATATCTAGTCACTCATGGGAATCACTGGATATTATCACAGATTTATAGAGGGGTTTTCCAAAATAGCCTACCCCATCATGTCATTACAAAAGAAAGGGACCAAGTTTAACTGGTCACAAAAGTGTCAAGATAGTTTTAACAAATTGAAGGAATTATTGACAACCGCACCCATTTTAAATGTAGCAGTCTGAGATAAATACTTTACCATCTGTGTTGATGCGAGTAAAGAGGGACTAGGTGGTGTCCTACCTCAAGAAGGACACATTATTTGTTATGAGTCACGGAAATTAAAATAACATGATCGAAACTATGTCACTCATGGCTTAGAATTGGCAGTAGTAATACACGCCTTAAAAATGTGGTGACACTACATAATGGGCATAAATTTCTGTTATTGACAGATAATAGCGGTGTGAAATATTTGTTTAGCCAGCCAGATCTTAATGCAAGGAAAGTAAGGTGGCTAATCTTTTTGAGAGAATTCGACTTTGAGGTAAGACATATCAAGGGTAAGGAAAATAATGTAGCAGATGCTTTAAGCAGAAGAGTCCATGGGTTATTTGAGATAAATATCAGCAGGGTAGAATGTGATATGGAACAGAGAATAAGAATGACAAGTATTAACAATGAAAATTACACTAAGATAATGGCAGAATTACAAAACAGTACTGCAAACTTAGATAAACCAGAATTAAGTATTGACAAAAATGGACTATTACGATTTAAAAATAGACTTTATATACCAGATTCAATAGAGGTAAAGATAACAGTGTTGGACAAAGTGCATAAGAAACCGTATTTTGGCCATCCAGGATACCATAAAATGATAACAACACTTAGAAAACTATTTTTCTGGCCTAAGATGAAGGGAGAAACAACATAGTACTTAACTAGGTTCCTTGATTGTTAGCAGGTTAAGGCCGAACACCAGCATCCAGTCGGCCTACTACATCCATTACCAGTACCAGAATGCAAATGGGAGACCATATCGCTAGACTTTATTACAGGTTTGCCTAAAACTCAGAAACATAATGACTCTATTATGGTTGTAATCGATAAACTCAGTAAGGATGAACACTTTTTCCCTATAAATTCTAGTTTTAAAGTTATAAATAAAGTTGAAATATTTATGAAAGAAATTTTTAGACTGCATGGTATTCCTAAAATGGTGATTTCAGATAGAGACGTAAAATTCACATCTTCTTTTTGGAAAGAATTGTTTGGAGGGATAAATGCTAATTTGAATTTCAGTATGAGTTATCATCCACAAACAAAACAAACCAAATCATAGAGGATATGCTCCACATGTAGGTAGCAAAACCGAGCAAATGGGAATACTACCTACACTTGGTAGAATTTGCATATAACAATGGGTACCAAACTTCGGCTAAGTTAATCCCTTTTGAGGTATTGTACGACAGAAAGTGTGTGACTTGAATTAGTTCGGATAACCCGATTGACATACTTATGGTTGGACCAGAGATGCTCCAAGAAATGGAAAACATGGTAAGAAAAGTACAACAGAACTTGAAAGAGACACATGACAGACAAAAAAGTTATGCGGACCAGAAAAGAAGACACTTGGAGTTTCAAGTGGGATATCTTCTTTACCTAAAAGTCAAAGCCCGAAAGAGTTCACTAAAACTCGGGAACTATGCCATGTTGGCACCCAGGTTTTGTGGGCCCTTTGAGATACTAGTTTGAATTGGACATGTATCATACCAACTTGCACTTCTAGCTAATCTAAAAATTCATAAGGTATTTCATGTTTCCTTGTTGAAAAATTATGTTCATGATCCTACTCACATGATTGATTGGAACTTGGTGCAGGTGGAACCAGAAGGTGATTTCCAGGTGGAACCTTTGTGCATTCTGGACTAGAGAGAAATATCACTTTGGAACAGAGTCGTCGCTTAGGTAAAGGTGCAATGGAAGCACTCTAGTCCTGAGGAGGCCACTTGGGAGTTGGAGGGAGAATTGCAGAAATCTCATCCAATATTGTTCCAAGAATAGAACGAACACTGAGGATAGTGTTTTATTAAAGGGGGAAAGGATGTGACATCCCCAAAAATAATTTATTTTTGAATTTGAAATTTCTTAGGAAAATTATTTCCGTTTTTGGTAAATTCAAAATTCAATTTTTTTTTCGATTTATGGCAATTTCGAATTTTGAATTTGGTTAAATGTAATTAATAATTATGACTGCTGCGTAGAGATATGATTTGACCCAACTAACTATTTGACTATGACACTTGTATGAAACAAAATATTTTATATTTATTGCTGAAGAACAAATGGAACAACCATGTTGAAATCAGCTGACCATGACTCCATGAGAGGGGAACATGTTGGAACTACCTTAGGGTTGATTCTTACGAGTGGAAAATCCAGGATTTGGCCATTGGAAGCCCCTAAAAATCAGGGATTTGGAAAGCTGCGAATATTCCCAAAGGGGGGGAAAAGACCTAGGAAAAAAGGATTTTGAATATATGGCATATGAGAGGAGGCAGGACACTGCCAAGTATGTTGGGAAATAAATTACCTCTTGATGTTATGAACACTACTTGCTGACTGTGAGGAAAGGAGGAGATTTGTTGAAGTTGAAAGGCATCTTCCTAGGAGGAGTTCCGAGTTAGCCCTCATGGATTCATGGTCAGACTAGGAGGTGAACATGACAAGTGATCTAACTGCCCTATTCTAAGGTTGGGTGGAACGTGGCTATTCTCTTTGTTGTCCCGACATTTATCCATATATGTTTCTCTACTTTCCCTTATCGAATTTGTGCCATTGAAATGATTATATGTGTTTCTATTCTAATGATTACCTTACCGTCATATGTACTAGATGGAATTATAGAGTTGTTGTAGATTACTTGTGGAAATAATTATGTTGATTAAAAACTACATCTACAGTATCACAACAAGATTTTTGTTATAGGAATAGTGTTATTTTATTATAATGAATGGACTGATAATACGCTTGAGTAATCTATCTGTGGTAGGAATAAAATGTAAGTAGCGAACTACATAGAAAAACCACTACATATTATATAAATCGTGGCAAGGATAGGGTTATCTTAGATAAAGTAATAAAGCAGAAACAAATATGAATCCTGGAAGTGTCGATCTAGCATAAGTTCATATGTAGACAATGTATTCAAGTTCTATATTTTTTACCAAAGATATGCATACTTATATCTAGTTTCAATCCTGCCAAATTTAAATCCATACTCAAATATGACTATCTATATGTATTTATACAACCATTAACTAGTTAAATATTTTTGGTCATTGTAACCTCTACTAAGACATGCAAATACATGCATAGATATATTCAGATTTAAGTAGTATTTAACTGTGAAATGCTAAACATAAATTTTGGAAAACCTATAAACATACAGGTGCAGGCCTAACTTTAGTGGAAATGCTCAATTATACAAACAACTGAGGGACATTTGATGCATAACCAAGTAAATCTAGGGGGAAGTTAGAACAAAATTTCTTATGTGAACACTTACTAATGTCAAAGGAGAGTTTTCTTTTTTGAGTTATATAACTTTTATATACATAGAATCAAATCTCTGAATTTCTTTAACATAAAATACATACATACATACATACATATA
>JZKD02S1201320.1:1268988-1284973 GCA_000966675.3 Picea glauca
AGATTAGTAATGTTATTTTATTTATGTCGGCTTTAAGCCATTAAAACCTCCTAGTCTCCTATATATACCAAGGAGACATTTTCATTTTGAATCATCTTGGACTTGAACATTTAAGGGGGGTAAAAGGAGGTTGCCCCCTTGAAGAGGCTTATTGTCTGATATTATCTCTTTTTCAAGGCGTTGAGTACTTTTCTTGAGGTTTTTCTATGCTATATTGATGTTTGGTTCTTAACAGTGTAGCTTCCTTTTAACACATGGTGGCACAATTCACACATTCATTCTTCACAACCACCACTATTATTGTTCTTGTTTTTAGTTATTTTTTCACATACATTAACAAGGGTTTCTTGGAGTTTTTGTTTTGATGCACTTGGATTTGCCTGGAATTGGAATTGGAGTAGAACTTGTGTCTTTCCCCTAGATTGTAGACTCCCATTGTCCATGATTTTCCACAACATACCATACCATTGTACATTAAAAATATGAAACAATGACACAAAATATGAAAATTAATAATTGAAATTTGTGTTTGAAAATTCAAAACTTAAAATACTTTTTTGTTTGAAAATTCAAAACTTAATAATTCAAAATTCAAAATTTTAAATTCTAATTCTGAAAAGAGGATGGAGTTAAGGAAGCTTCACATGAGTTCCTTAGGTGATAATGAAACCGATGTGAACAACGCATGTCCTTCTAAGATACCTAGAGTTGTATCATCCTCCCATATTACCAAATATTTGGTGAATCAAAGTCCACTAAACCAAATTGAATGTAAGGGAGGTATTGTAACAACCCAATTACTTTTTATTGATCATAGTTGTTAAGTTAAGTTTGATTAATTATTAAATTAAATACAATGAATCCTTTTTTACTATTTTATTATATTATGGTAGGTGAGGGAATTAATGAGCGGATAAGGTAGTTGGGCAATTGAATGAAGGGGAGGGATTTGAGAGAGGAGGATAAGGAAGGGGGTATTTTTTTGGGGGAAATGTTTTTTGGAAGAAGAAGGAAAGGAGGAAATTCTAGGATAGAGGGGGACGAAGGACGAGATTGGAGGAAATATTGATTTTGGAGAACTTTAATAGGGGCATTGTTATTGCTGGGAACTTTGGGCTCAGTGGCTAGGAAGCCACAAGGATTCCTGGAGTTAGGGAGACGGAGAGGCTGAGAAGTAAATATTCAGTTTCATGCAAACACTTTCATCAAGAAATTTCAACAAGATGACCTTCTTCTTCAAGAGGTAAATTATGAAATTATTATTTTGTACTAAATTTAAGAAATTTCAAGTTATAGAAGTTATAGATATACTGTGTCATGTCTTAGATTTTGTTCTTAAATATTGAAACCAGAATGGAAGAAATTCCCTATCATGGTTAAATAGAAATATAGATTTACTCTAGTTTTAAAGTCAAGAGGTAAATTATGAAATTATTATTTTTGTACTAAATTTAAGAAATTTCAAGTTATAACAGTTATAGATATACTATGTCATGTCTTAAATTTTGTTCTTAAATATTTCAACCAGAATGGAAGAAATCCCCTATCATGGTTAAGTAGAAATATAGATTTACTCTAGTTTTAAATCCATTATGGTTGTTACAAATGGTATCAGAGCCTGGTTTCAAAACTGTAACCTAGGGCCTACCACTAAGAAACCCTTGAATAACTCTTATAAATAATGTTAGAATTATGAATTAGGTGAAAGGTAGAAAGAAGGATCCATTCAAGCCTATTCCATTCTTCCATCTATGTTCCAACCATGAGAAATTGTTAACATGAATATCTTTGCACACATTCACCTTTGACACTTTTACCCAAATCTGACAGCCACAAGTAAATTGCAAAGTTCATCAAGATGATTATTTGATGACCTCCTTAAGGTGTAAAAAAAAAAAAAATACAAAAATATAAAGGAAAAATGCAATAATATATAAAAACAAAATGCAATAATATATATATATATATATATATATATGCAATAATATAAAGAGAAATAAATATTGGGCTCAAGCGCTATGTCCAAGCTATACCAAGCTCAAAACATAGTTCCATGTCGAAGGGAGGATCCCATGATTCTGCATGCACTATGCGTCTCAAAAATTCCATACGCCCAACCTCCACTAGCTATCAAAGTCCACGAGTAGGTCTAGTACCAAATAGCACATGCCATACCAAAGCTCCTGAGACAACTAGACCTGGAAAAAGAACAAAGTGGGGGAATTTTCAACTTGTTACTTCATCTGATGGAAGAAAATAGAGTATAAATCCTCATCACATGTAATAGTAACCATCCTCATTACATAGAACAAATTTCAACTCATTTTTGTCGTTTGTCTACAAGAAAGAGAAAAAATATTAGATTACCTTAGTGTTTCAACCTTGGATTTCTTACTATTCCAAAACCATGATATCCCTTTAGACCAGAAGGATTTTTGGCATTTAAAATTCAATTTGATTGAAAGAAACACTGGTGTGATCAAATGATTGATATTTGTCTACCATGATGTTGCAAAGCATGCTGAATGATTCCTATCATTTCCATGCACTATTTTTCTAGTAGCTTCCCTAAGAGTATTTCACATTTGGGGTGTGGGAAATTTTTCCCCATTCTCTCTACACCCAAAAGATCCATCATTCCATTTCTAGGAAATCGTTATAGAAATGGTTCCATCCCACCTACACCCACACACATCCATTTCCCATCACTGGTTCGTCTTGTGTTCGAATCTCACGGATCCCTTATCTTCATTCAATAAAGGGCAGAATGAAATTTTCTTTGGAGGTTACGAATGGTATTTAGAGACAAGGAGAACTAGAATAATTTCTCGAGAAGGAGGAACTGCATTTCATTAAGGCCTTTGTAAGGGGTTCTTGTTCTACACTTTGTGTTGAGATCCAGCACAAGGACAAAAGTCCAAACCCAACGCAACAAGCCCATGGGCCATGAGGAGGCATGATTGTTTTGCACTATGCACCAACACCTCCACCAACACCCCCGCACCACCACCAACACCAAACTATGAGGAGGAATCCCACAAGAGGTGAACACCTTTATCCTTCCCTTGCTAGCTGGCAATTGAGCTCCTTCAATGTGCACAACCTCCTTCACTTTTCTATCTAGTCTATGACCTCCTTCAGAGGGAGAGAGCCCACAAGCCAAATCAGGAAACATACAAAATCCCATCCCAACACTCATGGATGGCATCAAGCACCCAAGCAATGGGAGGAGATACTAACATAATGAGGATAAGCATGCCCTTTTGGTAGCCATCCATGGAGTCAGGGCCACGCCTAAAGGCATAAGCAACCAAGCAATGAGGAATGAATGCTGGTGATTAGTATTTAAATGTTCACATTTTTTTTTATTGTGGAAATTAGAGGGAGTAACACTTGGATCGCATGCAAGTTCCACGTTACTTACTGGGTAAGTCATTTTATTTATTTATTTATCAATTAGTTTTTTTTCTTTCTTTTCTTTTATTATTATTTTTAAATTTAGTTTTCATTTTATTAAAAAAAAAAAAAACTTTAGTTGTATTTATTTGAATTAAATTAAAATTGAATTTAGTTTTATTTATTTAAACTCAATTTTAACTTAATTTATAGTTAGTTATGTTATGGTTATAAACCTTTATAAAACAAAAGAGCATTGATATATTACAAAATATGTATGGAAGTAGTAAATAAAGGGTTAAATAGTAGGGTAACTAATATTAAAGTAATGAATGACAAACATATGGAAATTGTGGTAATACAAGGATATATAATAATAATAATATTATAAGGATGATTAACATGAGTGGAATATATCGATATAGGTAAGGGTTATATTCTTGACTAAATAGTTAAGTTAGAGTAATTGGTTGATACATTGTGGTGCTAGCATAGTTAGCAAGGAGACAAAGCTAATAACATACCCGAACAAGTTACCAACATTAGAGGATTTTGACCTTGACCTTTAGCCACTCACCGTATAGAAGTAATGTTTGTTTATAAACAAGTATAAAGAACTTACACCTAACCCTATGATTGTAAGTATAATTTTGAATGATGCAGGAGCATCGCCAACTCATCAAGCAAGCCAACGCAGAAGAAGAAGACAGTTGGACAGCGCCATCACAAATTTTGAAAATGCCTTGTTATTTGTTGCGCCAAACATTAATGTGTGGATTTAATGAAGCGCACTTGTACATTGTAATGGACCTTGAGCGGATAGCTCTCGTCCTTAGGTAGATGAGGCATTTAAGATAGTTAATGTAAAGTAGATAGAATATTTAATTCTATATTTGATAGTTTAGAAGTCCAAGAGGGAAACGGAATATAGACACCCTCATTGTACATTGTAACATTATCAGAACAGGAGCAATAAGAGGAGAGAAAAAACAAAGAATTGTATGAAGAACACCCATGTACATATATTGAATTAACAGAATGAAGCTTTGATTCAATCTCATGGTTTTTGTTGTTTTCTCTGTGTATTGATGTTTTACTCCCGAATGTTTGCTTTCTGTTGTACATTTTATTTTATATGCTATGTATGTGATTTCATAGTTGAAATGAATTCTGAGAGGAAGAGTGAATGAGTTTCAATTGTTTCTCTAAGTGAGCCAGAGAATTCCTGCAAGGAGTGCAGTCGAAATGTCCGCAAGGAGTGTGTTGATAGAAGGGCAAGGAGTGTGTTGATAGAAGGGTTCACTTAGAGGAAAATTTTGTTCTCATCTCTTCGAAGGTGCAGTTAAGTATAGTGTTGTGCAAGGAGTGTACAGGCCAATCAAAGTCTCAGAGTTGACATTCTGAGCAAAGAGATTGAAAGACTACCGCTGCAGGAGTGCGCGGGGTTGAAGCTTCAGCACTTTGAGGTTGTTGAAGAATTGTCGCAAGGAGTGAGAGCAAGGGAGTTCTTGCTGAGGAATTAAATTTGAAGCAAATATTCAGAGGGATAGGTCTTCAAAGTTGTTGAAGGATAGTGGAGCTAAGTCACGAGAGCAGGCCAAAGGGAAGTATCACAGATTAACCAGAGAGCAGGTGAACGAGTCTCAATAGGGAGGCACTTCGTCAAAATTTGTGTAAACTGTGCAGGTGTGAGAAGGTTCGAAGCCTAGAAGGGACAGAGCCGTCGATCCTGAGTCATAGGGATCATCAGATCACACGTGATATCACATATCGGCATATCGCGAGTTGAAGCAACAAGTTGTTGTAACGGACGTGATGATATTGCGATCCGCGATATCCTGATAGGATCAGAACTGTTGATCGTGTGGGACACGTGTCAATAGATCCCAAAGATCAGGGTTTGGAGAATCGGGTTTCTCGACGACAGAGGACGCTTTCATGTTGGATTCACGATCTACAATATCCCGACGGTGATGTGGAAGTGTGGGACCACGGGCGCTGGTGGAGTACAAGTGGCGTCGTTTCAAGGATCGGGAAAAGACAAGTCTCGAGTCTATCGACATCAGGACTCGCGATCCCGCAAGCTCTGAAATTCTGATAGAAGGATAAAGGGTGGAGAAGTCAAGTCCACACGTGTATCGTGAAATCGACACATCGAGATTCGGAGATTGGAACTTCAAGTTGTTGATGTCGCGAGTGGCGATTTCCCGATAGGGAGAATTCCGATCACAGGGGAGAAGTCAACGTTGACTCACATCGGGTTTCGGGGAATCGTGAAGCATGAAACATGCGACCTCGGGATTCGTGAAGTCACGAATTCCGATTTTCCCGATCATTAAGGGAGACCATTAAGGAGTTGTTGTGGGTGGAGAATTCCTGATGGGGAATTAGAGGAACATTCAGGTTCTTCGAGCCAAAGAGAAAGAAGGTCCTGAGGAGAGAGATCGTGCTCCAAGGAGCGCGGTTGGCATCAGAGTGGTATCAGAGCGGGAATATCTTTGCTTTCTGTAGAAAATAAGGAGAAGGAGAAGGAGTAAATACACCATGCCACCTAGAAGAGAAAGGTAGTCACTTGATCCCAAGTACAGGGAGGTGCGAAGAAGAGGCAGGCTAACAGGAAATCCAGAAATGGAGAGGCAAATGAGAGATCTTAGAGCAAGGATTGAGGAGAGGGAGACATCTCAAAGACGCGGAGTTGGTGCAGGGGATATTAGTGATTCCGAAGTTGAAGAGGAAGCTAGACATGAAGAGGAAGTCACAACAAAGGATGTATCAACCGAGCGGTTGATCAAGGCCATTTCTAGAATGGGTGCGAAGGCCAAAATGGACATTCCAGTCTATGAAGGAAATATGGATGCAGAGGAGCTACTAGATTTGATTAGGGCTCTAGATACTTACTTTGATTATGAATATATCGAAGAGGATAAGAAGGTCAAGCACATTGTTACGTGCTTGAAAGGACATGCATCATTATGGTGGGACGAGCTTCAAGTAGACAAACGCTGCAAAATCAAGCAGAATATTAAAAGTTGGGATCGAATGATCGCGAAGATGAAAGCGAAGTTCATCCCAAGGGATTATCAAATTACTTTGTTCAGGAGAATGCAGAACTTGAGACAGAAGTTGATGAAAGTGAAAGAATACACTGAAGAATTCTTTCGATTGAACGTCAGAGAAGGTCATCGAGAGAGCGATGATGAGAAGGTTTCTAGATACCTGAATGGTCTGAGATACGACATTCAATATGAATTGAGCATGGTTACCATCAGAAAAGTAGAAGATTCTTATCAAATGGCTCTGAAAGCAGAAGAAAAGATGAGCCGTAAGCAAGGTCAGCGAGGGTGAGGCGGAAGTCAGCCCAGAGGCAAGGCAGTTGCCCAAGAGAAATTCTAGAAGCCCAAGGAGAAATGGAAGAAACCTCATGGTAGAATAGAAAGAGGTGGTACCTCACAGAAGGGACCATACATTGAATAGAGAGGGAAACATAATGAACAGAAGGGAGATTATGCTGATGCAAATACTTTTCCTTGTACCAAAGGTAGAGGAAGAGGCTGAGGTGGAGTTATCACATGCTTCACATGTGGGAAAAATGGGCACAAGTCATATGAATATCCAGAAAAAAATAAGGACATCGGAGAAGTTCACATCACAGAATCTCAGAGGCGTGATGCTGAGACTAAAGATGCAGAAGGCGGAAGATCGCTTGGGATGCGTAAAGTCATTTTAACACCTGAGAAGGAGGTGGAAGACTCAGTTCAAAGGACCAGACTGTTCATAACAGCTTGCAAGGCCAAGGACAAGAAATGAAAGGTTATCGTAGACATTGGTAGCACGGATAATCTCGTTTTGACCGAGATGGTAGAGAAGTTGGAGCTGGAGACGACTGATCATCCCAGTCCATACAAAGTCTCGTGGCTACAAAAAGGACACCAGGTGAGTGTTACAAAACAATGTTTGGTTGAATTCAAGATAGGGGGATATAATGATAAGATTTTTTGTGATGTTATTCCCATGGATGTATGTCATTTATTGTTGGGTATACCATGGCAATTTGACAGAAATGTGATTGTTGATGGGAGAATGAACACATATACCCTGGAGAAATATGGGATAACCCATATGTTGCTTCCAATAAAGGATAAAGAGGTGAAGCCAGAAGTAAACAACACAATACTTCTCATGAGTGGGAAGGAACTTCTTACAGAGATTGAGAAGAATGAAGATCCACAATTCTTTGTTGTCAGGAAACCGAGGATTGTTATGACTAGCACAAGAGTGGATGATTTACCAGATGAAATTCAGGAACTACTCGAAGAGTTCAATGATATCATAGTGGACGAATTACCCCATTCGTGGCCACCAGTAAGAAGTGTGAGTCATCACATAGACCTCATACCAGGAGTAATTTTTCCTAATAAGGCCACGTACAGGTTGACACCGCAGGACAATGAACAGGTAAAGAGGCAGGTCCAGGATTTGTTGGACAAAGGATTAGTCAGAGAAAGCTTGAGTCCATGTGTTGTTCCAACAGTGATCAGTCTGAAAAAAGACGGAGGATGGAGGATGTGTACCGACTCAAGATAGATTAATAAGATAACCATCAGGTACAGGTTTCCGCTGCCGAGGATGGACGATCTGATGGATTTCCTGAGTGGGGAATTTTTTTTTCAAATATTGACCTGAAAAGTGGATATCACCAGATTCGCATGAGGGGAGGCGATGAATGGAAGACAACCTTCAAAAAAACTGAAGGATTGTATGAGTGGCTAGTCATGCCGTTTGGCTTGACAAATGCACCAAGTACCTTTATGAGGTTGATGAATGAAGTTCTGAGGGAATTCATCGGGAAATTTGTTGTCTTATATCTGGACAATATACTGATTTTCAGCAAAACGAAGGCCGAGCATTTGAAGCATTTGGCCATTGTGATGAAAAGGCTATAGCAGGAGAAGTTGTTGATTAACATGAAGAAATCTTCATTCATGAAGACAGAGCTCATCTACTTGGGTTTTGTTATTTCGACAAATGAGTTGAAGATGGATCCAGGTAAGGTGGACGTAATTAAGAATTGGGCATCACCGAGAAATATTTTCGAGGTGAGGATTTTTCATGGTTTGGCTAGTTTCTACAGAAAATTCATCAGGAATTTCAGTGGAATTAGCGTAGCATTGATGAACACAGTAAAGAAGCGGCATAAGACTTTTCATTGGACAGCTGAGGCTGAGAAGAGCTTCAATCTGTTGAAGCAGAATATTACGGAACAACCAGTGTTGGTGTTGTCGTATTTCTAGAAGACATTTCAGGTGAAATGTGATGCCAGTGGGTATGCCATAGGAGCGGTCCTAAATCAAGAGGACAGACCAGTTGCCTATTACAGTGAGAAGCTGGATGAAGCAAAACTAAAATACTCCACATAGGATAAAGAATTTTATGCTATCATACAAGCACTGAAGAAGTGGAGGCATTACTTGATCCCAAAAGAATTTGTTCTGTACAGTGATAATCATGCGTTAAAGTTTGTGAGTCAACAAGAGAAGTTGAATCAGAAACATGAAAAATGGGTAGAGTATATGCAGAATTTCACGTTTGTGATTAAACACATTGCAGGTACTACTAACAAAGTGCCTGATTCTTTGAGTAGGAAGTGTTTGTTGCTGCAGGAGTTCTGAGTCAAGACATTGGGTTTTGAAAACCTTAAGGACATGTATGCAGGTGATACTGATTTTGCAGAAGCATATGAAGCAGCTGAGAATCCAGTTCTTAGAGATCGGAGTCCATGGATATATTACATGATCCAGGAGGGATTGTTGTTTAGAGGCAATCAACTGTGTATTCCAAATTGCTCCATGAGGGAGAATCTGTTGAAATAAAAGCACAGTGGAGGCTTGGCAGGTCATTTTGGCCAAGACAAAACATTTGCAAAGCTGAGTGAATCATATTTTTGGCCGGGGATGCGCTCAGAGGTCAAGCAATTTGTTGACAGATGTCGGATTTGTCAGCATTCAAAGGGAAGAAAGAAGAATGCAGGTTTTTATCAGCCATTTCCCATACCAGAGAGGCCATGGGAGGCGATAAGCATGGACTTTGTATTGGGTTTACCGAGGACAAAAAGAGGTGTAGATTCAATCTTTGTGGTGGTGGACAGGTTTTTGAAGATGGCACATTTTATTCCTTTCCAGAAGACCAGCGATGTGACACACATCGCAAACTTGTTTTTCAAGGAGGTCATTTGACTTCATGGATTGCCGAGAAGTATAGTATCAGACAGAGATACAAAATTCATTGGACATTTTTGGAGGACACTCTGGAAGAAGTTGGGAACTAACTTAATGTTTAGTTCTACTTATCATCCGTAGAAAGACGGACAAATGGAAGTGGTCAACCGAAGTCTAGGATATTTACTGAGAAGCTTGGTGATAGAGCACCATAGCAGCTGGGATAACATATTTCCACAGGCAGAGTTCGCATACAACGATTTAGTGAATAGGAGCACAAGAAGAAGTCCATTTCAAATTGTGTATGGGACACAACTGAGAGGAGTTTCTGAATTGCAAGATTCAGGACAGACTGTGACTAGCAGCACTAGTGTAGAAGAATTTGCAGAGGCAATGAAAGAACTTCATGGCCAAGTGAAGCAGCGATTACAAGATTCAAATCAGGAATATAAGCACATAGCAGATCAACATCGGAGACAACTTTAGTTTGAAGTTGGTGATCTAGTTCTGGCACATTTGAGGAAGGAGAGGTTCCCAAGGGGAACATCCAACAAGCTAAAGATGAAGAAAATTGGACCATGTAGAGTCCTGAAGAAATTCGGAGAGAATGCATATGAAATTGAGTTTCCAGATGGCATCGGGATATCTCCGACATTCAATGTTTCAGACTTATATCCATATAAGGCTGAGGAAGAAAGAGCTGGAAGTGATGAATAGCCAGAAGTTCAGTGGAAGAAGAAGATGCTGATTGCAGAGTTGTTGCAGATGGAGTGCATACTGGACAAGCGAGTAGGTAAAAGGACCAGGAGGAAAGAATACTTAGAGTATTTGGTCAAGTGGAAGAATCATCCAGTGGAAGATGCCAGCTGGGAAAATGAAGCAATGATTCAAAAGCATGGACGGACTGTGCAGGAGCTCATGGATAGGATCCCATGAAAGTTTTCAAGCCGAGGAGTATGATGCAGGAGCATTGCCAACTCATCAAGTGAGCCATCACAGAAGCAGAAGACAACTGGATAGCGCCAGCACAAATTTTGAAAACGCCTTGTTATTTGTTGTGCCAAACATTAATGTGTGGATTTAATGAAGTGCACTTGTACATTGTAATGGACCTTGAGCGGATATCTCTCATCCTTAGGTAGATGAGGCATTTAAGATAATTAATGTAAAGTAGATAGAATATTTAATTCTAGATTTGATAGTTTAGAAGTCCAAGAGGGAAATGAAATATAGACACCCTCATTGTACATTGTAACATTATCAGAATAGGAGCAAGAAGACGAGAGAAAAAGTAGAGAATTGTATGAAGAACACCCATGTACAGATATTGAATTAATAGAATGAAGCTTTGATTCAATCTCATGGTTTGTGTTGTTTTCTCTGTGTATTGATGTTTTACTCCCGAATGTTTGCTTTATGTTATACATTTTCTTTTATATGCTATGTATGTGATTTCATAGTTGAAATGAAGTCTGAGAGGAAGAGTGAATGAGTTTCAATTGTTTCTCTAAGTGAGCCAGAGAATTCCTGCAAGGAGTGCAGTTGAATTGTCCGCAAGGAGTGCGTTGACGAAAGGGTTCACTTAGAGGAAACTTTTGTTCTCATCTCTTCGAAGGTGCAGTTAAGTACAGTGTCATGCAAGGAGTGTGTAGGCCAACTGAAGTCTCGGAGTTGTGATTCTAAGAAAAGGGATTGAAAGACTGCTGCTACAGGCGTGTGCGGGGTTGAAGCTTCAACACTTCGAGGTTGTTGAAGAATTGCCACAAGGAGTGCGAGCAAGGGAGTTATTGCCGAGGACTTAAAGACAAAGAAAAGCTCAGGAGGGATAGGTATTCAAAGTTGTTGAAGGATAGTGGAGCTAATTCACGAGAGCAGGGCAAAGGAAAGTATCGCAGATTAACCAGAGAGAAGGCGAACGAGTATCAATAGGGAGGCACTTCATCAAAATTTGTGTAAACTGCGCAGGCGTGAGAAGGTTCGAAGCTCAGGAGGGACAGATTCGTCGATCCCGAGTCATAGGGACCATCAGATCACACGTGATATTGCATATTTACATATCGCGAGTTGAAGCAACAAGTTGTTGTAATGGACATGGCGATATCGCGATCCGCGATATCCCGATAGGATCAGAACCGTTGATCACGTGGGATGCATGTCAAGAGATCCCAAAGATCGGGGTTCGGAGAATCGGGGTTCTCGACGACAGAGGATGCTTGCATGTTGGATTCGCGATCTGCGATATCCCAACGGAGACGTGGTAGTGTGGGACCACGAGAGCTGGTGGAGTACAAGTGGTGTTGTGTCGGGGATCAAGAAAAGACAAGTCCCGAGTCTATCGACATTAGGACTCGCGATCCCGCAAGATCTGAAATTCTGATAGAAGGATAAAGGTTGGAGAAGTCAAGTCCACACGTGTATCGTGAAATTGACACATCGGGATTCGGATATTGGAACTTCAAGTTGTTGATGTCGCGAGTGGCGATTTCCCGATAGGGAGAATTCCAATCGCAGGGGAGAATTCAACGTTGAATCGCATCGGGTTTCGGGGAATCGTGAAGCACAAAACACACGACCTCAGGATTCGCGAAGTCGCGAATTCTAATTTTATCAAACATTAAGGGAGATCATGAAGGAGTTGTTGTGGGTGGAGAATTCCCGATGAGGAATTAGAGGAACATTCTGGTTCTTCGGGCCGAAGAGAAAGAAGGTACTGAGGAGAGAGATCGTGCTCCAAGGAGCGAGGTTGGCGTCGTTGAACAAATGTGGAATTCCTTGAACTCTTTCCTGATAAGAATTTGGTTTGATGCAGATTCAGTTATTCAATATGGTTATGACTTGGGGAAATAAAGGTCGATGGGCATCATCACAAGGACCACCAACGTCGATGTTGCCACCACCATCACCTGAATAAGCTCTCATTTTGTGCTCCTTAGAGGCTATTAATGAGACATTAAAGGGATGTAATTCAACATATATTAGGGCCTCCACCAGGGGAGATCACTAGAGAACGACAAAAGATCAAACGCCCAGAGTTTGGTGGTGGTCATGCAAGTGAAAATGCAGAGGCCTGGTTGGAAGGAATGACATGATGTTTCACCTTAAGAGAATATGATTCCACATCAAAGGAGAAGATAGAAATACGTTAGTTGAGGGATAGTGCCTTGAACTAGTGGGGTAACCTAGAGAGGTAGTTGCACCTTACCCCAGACACTGTCTCATGGGAACTTTTTGAGAAAAGGTTTTGAAGGAAATATTTTCTTGCATACTATGGGGAACAACAGGTAGGAGACTTTCATGCTCTAATTTATAGAAATGGTACCGTGTAAGAGTACGAGATTAGGTTCATGGCGTAAGTAAAATTTGTGTCGTACATGGATACAGTTCAAGGATAAGCATAAATTTTTGTGTACGGGTTAAACCCTAATATAAGGGCCATGGTAAAGATGTGGAAACCATCATCAGTAGTTTAATATCCTCAAAATATTAGAATATTAAATTCTAAGTGAACTTGGAAATAAATTTCCATTTTTGGAAAATTTGGATTTGGAAATTATTTTCCATTTATGGCAAATCCAAATTTGGAATTTTTTATTGTTGTAATTAATTATTTAATGACTGTTGGGAAAATATTTGACTTGCCCGACTAACCTAGTTTATTTTGACACATGTGAAAGACAAACTTTTAATAAATTAAATGCTAGACGACAAATGGAACAACCAGGTTAAAAATAACTGACCATGAATCCATGAGTGGGGAACATGTTTGAGTTACCTCAAGGTGGATTTTCACAAGTGTAAAATGTGTAATTTGACCACTAGAAACCCCTAAAAATCAGGGATTTGTAAAGCTGTGAATTTCCCAAGGAGGGAAGGAAAGACCTAGGCACAAAATGAATATAAAAAGAACATATGGAGGAGGCAGGACGTTGCTTAGTATGTTAGAGAAAAGAAACTATTTTCTGTTATGAGCACTATTAGTGGGAGTGAAAGGAATTTATGATCTGTGGATGGTGACTATAACAAAGGAGGATCATTCACTTTTCCCTTATGGACTCATAGTCTAGCTAGGGGGTGAACATGGCAAGTGAACTTGGTTGTTCTGTTTTATGGTTGGGTGGAACGTGGTTGTTACAGTTGTATTCGAGTGTCAGGTTTCATATATGTATCTTGCCTTGCATTCCTGGTCAATGTTATGTTATGATTATTATTTTTTAGGAATATGATGGATTATTAGAGTTAAATGGTGCTGCATATATTGTTTTATTTGAAATGTGATGGTGGTATATATGTGTGTGTGCTCATACATACAAAATTAACAAAACTATTGTATGTTCCTATTGGTCATTAATTATGGTTATACATATATAATTAACTATATATATATATATATATATATATATATATATATATATATATATATATATATATATATGTATGTATGTATGTATGTATGTATGTATAGAATTATTATTCAAATCTGTACAACACCACGGAGAATAGATAGAAAGAATAATAGTTCAAATACAATTTTTATTACTACAGAAAAATAGTGATGAACTCAAAATATCTTACAAAATCAACCCTTGTATTCAATCGATCATGGTTCAAATATTATAGTTGGAGTACCATAGGCCAAGGAATCCACTACCACTCATATTGTAAATAGAGTCTAAGAAGTATGCATAAATTATGTATGTAACCAAAGTAATTCCCGCATAGATTAGAACTTAAATACCTTTCGAGCAAGATAGTTTCTCTATCTGATTTCCCCGGTTTGCAAAACATTCAAAAAGAAGAAAAATGAGGGCTTAGTAAATTTTCCTAACATTTTAGTTCTATGGAGATCAAACAATAAGAATGAGTCAAGGACAATACTTAGCTTTAGTCTGGTGAAGAATCCAGATAGCCTCTTCTTCTTGTGTGCCAATCTATCCACAATCCAGGAGGAGGAGGCGTGGACCCAAAATTGACTAATGGGTACCCTCACAAAACAAAAAAGGGCCCCATCATTAATTTCACATATCCATGCATATAAATTCACTCATAAAATAGAGAAAGTGAAAGTAAATAACTAGAAATGAAATAGACTGTGCGTAGATTAAGAAAACAGGAAGTACAGATTAATATTTCTCCAAAACCATGTCGAGGAACAATAAACAAAAGGAATCAACTATGGAAAAATTCAGTTTTTAAATAGATACTTCCATTCATTTACCGAAACCACACAGTGGAATTCCCGATTTGGGTAACGATCATAGTGAGGAAGTATTAAATCAATAAGCATTCATAACAGGTGCATAGGATGCTACCTGTCTTTTGTTCACAATGAATCACTACAATTAAATAAAATTACAGTAAGAACTCAATGCCTCTCGGCAGAGAAATAAATACGAAAACCATTACACATAGCATAATTTTATGAATACCCACAGAGTGTTAATATAAGTACACAAAGCGTAACTACGAATTCCCATAGAGGGTTAATACTGCTATTTTCATACACAAAGCGTAAATTAAGAGTTTCCACGAAGTGTTAATATAATTACATAGAGCGTAATTATGAATCCCCACAGAGGGTTAATACTGCTATTTACATACATAGAGTGTAAATTATGAATTCCCACAAAGTTTTAATATAAGTACACAGAGCGTAATTATGAATCTCCATAGAAGGTTAATACTTCTATTTACATACACAGAGCACAAATTATGAATTCCCATAGAGGGTTAATACTACTATTTACAATTACACATAGGGTAAATTTCAAACTCCCCACAGAGCGTTAATATTGCCATGTAAACACATAGTGAAAATTACGAAATTTCCCTATGGAGTACCAACAATAGACAAGTCTGAAAACATCAACCCACCTAGAAAGTGTTGGGATCTCTGGACGAATCCCAAAGGGTAAGAATAAATGTATTACAATGAAGAAAAAAAGAAAAACGCAGAGGGTTTAACATTAAAATGATACGGGACACAGTCTGACTGGAAAAATACCCTTGAGTATAGGTTAGAATCCTAACAGTCAACCAACAGGGAAACACAATAACTCTCCAAACCCAAAACCATAAACCTAGTGGAAATTCTGGGTAGCAAATGCATATGGGTGCAACTGTCAATTCTGAAAAAAATAAAGGAAACCACGAGGCTTGTTATTTTGAGCTCAACTAATTACATTTGCATCAAATAGAGAGAACAACACAAAATATTTCTCACAAAGGTCTTAAACAATGAAATCGTTACTCACCTTGGCATATAAAGAACCCTGGGTATGCATTGTTGATTTCTTCATCACGCACCAGAGCCGAACCTCACCAAAGAGCACCGATCATGTTTCAAATGTAGATACAAAACTTGTTACAGGACCAAA
>JZKD02S1201320.1:1295136-1324828 GCA_000966675.3 Picea glauca
TAATGGATTATCTCTGTGTCACAATCAAATGTTTAAGAGTCAAGGAAATTTAATGTCCCCTAACAAATTTTCTTTTTATTTGGGAAATTTGGGGTACATTACATATGGTATCAGAGTTGAAGGTTACAACACTTGGACCTCAGGGAAAGGCCAAATTATTTTAAGTTTTTATTTTCTAGTGAAGAAAAACTAACAAATATGTTTACTCTTAGAAACAAATAAATTGTTGGTCTATTATGATAATGTCAGCACAGAATGAAGAAGAAATCAGACCTGAAGAGAATCCTAATCAAGGACTTCTTAAAAAACTAGGGCATAACAGCGAAGGAACTTCAACCAAACAGGTTTTGGAACCAATGAAGAACCTCATTGTGGAATTACAAGTGTTTAAAGTAGATAATGAAAAGATGAAAAAGGCATAGGAAGACCAGTTAGAAATAAATGAAATTTTGTTGCACAAATAAGTAATAAAGAAGAGCCCAAAGTACAATGAAAAATAGGAAGAACTCATCAAAATGTCATCTAATTACTTGTTTTCGTTTTCTTCCTGTAGTTGTTTTGTTTCCTTCCATGTGTGTGTCTTCGAAAGAGCTTTATAGTAATAAAGAAGAGCCCAAAGAAAAATGACAAAGAGAAAGAAGTCAACAAAATGTCCTCTAAAAACTCTAGTCATGAAACAAAAAATGAGAATAGTTCTTTCGAAGACACACACATGGTAGGAAACAAAACAACTACGGGAAGAAAAATAAAACAAGTAGATCACCTGAAAGGTGAATTAAAGAAAATAAAACCATCCACCTTTGACGGAGAATCAAGGACGTTTGAAGAGGCTAAAGAATGGATACTAGATATAAAGAAATACTTCTAGATTTAAGATTACTCGAGTAATATGAAATTCAAAATGACCATTTACAACTTGAAGGGAAAAACAAGTATCTAGTGGCAAGCCCTGAAATTGGCTAAGGGATTGAAAGATAAACAAATGGAATGGTGATATTTTAAGAAATATTTCAAGAAGAAATAATTTTTAGAAAGCTATTACAAAAGAAATACTAAGGAGTTATATCAGCTAAGACTCAGACAAATGACCATGGACGATATGATAAATAAATTTCTAGAACTATTGAGATTTGTACCATACATCAAGGAAGACAAACTAAAGATACAACTATTCTTAAGTTGTCTACTATTAGGACCATACAATGTACCTTTTTTCCCACACTTTTTTCTACCTTTATACCCTTGTTACACTCACATTATCACCTTACCCTATCTTTCGAAAGGTATATAGCTCTCTTCTCTTTACTATATGTTTAATCTATTTTGCATATAATTTTACATTACTCTCGTACTTAACCATTGATCAGAAATGTATAAGTGCTGAAACAATTCGAACTGCAGATTAGCATTGAGGTCTGTTGCTGAAACAGTCAAAGCACGCAAACCCTGTGGCTGAAATAGTCTGTGGTCTATGATGCTGAAACAACAACTCACAGAAGCAGTTACACTCTTCGTTGGCTACGATGTTGAAACAACAACTCACACAAGAGAAGCTACTACACTCCTCGTGATCTACGATGCTGAAACAATGACTCACACAAAAGATGCTACACTCTTCGTGGACTACGATGTTGAAACAACAACTTACACAAAATAAGTTACACTTTCCGTGGTCTACGATGCTAAAACAACAATGAAGCTGTTACATTGACCACAACAGCCGCACCTTGAGCTAGCATTAACCATCGCTGCTGCCTGAGACCAAGTTGCTGAAACAGTTAGAATGAAAATCCTGTGGCAGAAACAGCCCGCAATTTGCGATGCTGAAACAACATACGACAGCAGTAACAAGAAGACAAATAAAGAAGTTGTTACTCCAGCTGCAACAACAACACCTCACTCAACACTTGTAATAGCATTATGTTGTGGGAGACTAGGATATTCCATTCTAGTTTAGAAAGTCGATATGACTAAGAATAGGACTCTGATGTACACCTGTAATTTGTTGATTAAATTGTATTGAAGGGATTCTCCTCTTTAAATAAGAGGAAATCATCATTAGACAAGAGGATCTTCTAAACGAAGAAATGATTTACAGAGAGGGACATGTTTTACTTCAGAGTGTAATGTAACACAGTTGACAGATGAATAAAAGATTGTTCTAAGCATTTCTCTCTAGTTCCTTTCGCTTCAAGGGAATCTTGTGAGAAGGGAGGGCCCACCTTCTTCACAAGATTCACCCATTAACTTTATAGTGTGTTAGTGTTATTTCTATTCATGCCTTGATTAAATTTTGTTTTGCTGAAACACTACTTTATTGAACTTTGTTTTGCTGAAACACTACTTTACTAAACTCTGTCTTGCTGGAACTTTGCTTTACTGATTATTGCATTGTTTTCATATGATTCATGCTTGGGTAACTGTTAATCATTCTAGTTATCAATCATGTTTGGTGAATTTATGAAAGCTTGATAATCAGGGACAGGTGCTGAAGATTCCTGCTTGGGGAATAAGGGTCTTGTTCTCTGTTAGAGATAGTTAGCCTTCAGTCCATGTCAATTATTTCAATTAGTAATGAGTTTATGAAAGTGTGTTAATCAGAAATAGGTGTTGAAGATTCTTGCTTGGGGAATATGGTCTTGTTCTCTGTAAGAGGTAGTTAGTCTTCAGTGTGTATTAATCATTTCAAATTAGCAACGAGTTCATAAAAGCGTGGTGATCGGAAACAGGTGCTGAGGATTCCTACTTTGGGAATAGGGTCATGTTCTCTGGTTATAGAATAGTTGGTCTTTCCTTTTGCAGTGTCTTGAAAGATTTCTTTTCTAGGTTGTTATTTTCTTAATGTAATCCAGGATTCTTTTGACAATTATTTCTTTAAACATTGAACTCTGCAATAGGAAGATTGTTTTCCTGTAATTCAAGTAGAACTTTAGTTTGTTCAATGAAAAGTGTGATTAATATGTTTTTACTACAGCTCTATGTTTCTTTTGAGATTGAGCATATATAGTGCATGATTACCTTTGAAATAAACAGACTTTCCTGGGTTGACAATTTATGTAGCACTTGATTGTTTAGTTAAATAAGCAGTTATAGTGACCAACATTTTGGCGCCGTTGTCGGGGAAGGTAATTATAGATTTCAAAATCACTTATGATTTTTCAGATACAAAGATTGCATGAAAGGACGCGGAGACCCCAAAGACACTGACCCTATAGGTGGCAGGGGCAGAGGAAGAGGAGGAAGAAAGACTTATATTGACGAGATTATATCAAAGTATGAATCTGCTTCTCAACGACCAAACTCTCAGAAACAAAAATCCCAGCCTTCATTTCAAGCCAACTTTGAAATGGGGAAAGAATTTTGGAGTTCTGATACAGTCGAGAAACCAACAGGAAACATTGAGGACAGATCAAGCGTAGCAGGGGAGCAGACATGAGAAAACATGGACGAGTACAATGAAGAATTGCATCATGAAGAATAGTCAGGTCCTGAAGGAGAGGTAAATTATGAAAACTCTTTCTCCACATTAGGATTTCCTATTGGTGATCTTCCTAGAGGGGTATCCCCCATGAATAACATTCCACTCTCATCACTACCTAACTTTCTTGGTTTGTCTTCAGAGGATCCCGATGAATTCCTTTTTGAGTTTGATATATTATGCAAAAGTTATGATTACATTTCCAATGCTAAAAAATTAAAGCTATTTCCAGCAACATTGAAAGGAAATGCACTAAGATGGTTCATGATTCTTGGAGGCCATGTAATCACAACATGGGATCAAATGAAACATAAATTCTTGAATAAATACTAGGACTATTACTGAACAAGAGAAAAAAGGGAGGAACTATTTAAGATGATGCATAAGGAGGATGAAAATCTGGAGGATTTTGTAGAAAGGCTACAATATAATCTACAAAGATCCAGTCACCCCAATGTAATTAAAGACATTCTTAAAACTATATTATTAAAAGAAGTAAGGGATGACTGTCTAGATATGTTGAATATGCTTACAAAAGGGGACATATCTAAGGAATCATACGATGAAATTGTTAACCTATGTAGAAGATGTTCAAGAGGATCTTCAAGAAATAGATCAAATAGAAGGGACACCACATTTTCAAGAGTCCAAAAATCAGCCAGTGGGGGACAAACAAGAGTTGAAATAGGTAATTTACTTGAAGGTTTTAAAACTGAAATGTTAAGCTCTTTTGCCTTACAAATTGACACCCTGCAGATTCAAAAGAAGCAAGCAGAAGCAGAAGCAGCTCTATCCATCTTTTGTTCTAAATGCAGAGACAAGAACCTACGAAGGGAATGTCCATTGGACAAAAGGCCAATCTGCACCATCTGTGATAAAGATCATGAGACCAGGAATCAAGGAATAATTACAACCAACTGACGAATAAGCTGAAGTTGTCTATCTGTTGACATAGAGAAGGCAATGGAAACCGCGGGGACAAGGTATGGATCCTAACATGCCATTTACATCTTCTAATTGTTGGAATAACTATCCTTATTTCAATCAAATGAGTTACCCTCCCTATAATCAAATGCAATATCTAAATCAAATGAATTACCCACCCATGCAACAAACTAACCCACCCTTTGTTGATCCGTCAATGTGGACTCCTTGGCCTCCACAACAACAACAACCATATCAGAATCAGTGGAACCCAAATTGGAGAGGACAACAACCCCCCTTCTCAAATCAATTACCTCAATCACAATTTCTGCAACCACTCTCCTTACCATAAGGTACTCCACCAAACAATCAAATGATGAGACCCCAGCTACCTATACAACCTAACCCTAACCCCAATAATAAAGCTGTGTAGTGCATTGATATTCATAACCAACCTACATTTTCTCTTCTCCCTGCGCAATGCAACAATATTCATTTAGGATCTGGGAGAATAGTAGAACCTATCATAGCCGATGTTACCTCTTCTTATAAAGAGGAAACAAAAGAGAATGATGTACTTGAAGAGGTACAATCATCCTCTAACAATGCTGCTAAAACAACAAAACCACCATTTCCTGAGCATTTAGCTTTGACTAAAATGCCTGAGCCACCCGCTTTCAATCTTCTAGGGGAATTACAAAATATTTATGTTAAAATTCCTCTACTACAAGCACTCCGAGATGTACCAATTTATGCCAAGATGATTGGAGACATTTGTGTTAAGAAGCCTGGTAGGAAAATTAATGATCCCCTCATAGTCCATGTTATGGGTGACTTGTCTGTACTAATGTCAGGTAAATCCCCCCCAATTAAATATGGTGATCCCGGCCACCCCACCGTCTTAGTACAAATTGGAAAAATGATAATCCCTTGAGTCCTGGTAGACTTAGGTTCCTCTATCAATATTATGACTCTGGAAACCTCACAACTGTTACAATTGCAAAATGAAACCAGAGACACCCCAACTATCCTAGAATTAGCTGACCGATCCACAATTAAACCAGAGGGAGTCATTGAAGACCTAATTATCTCAGTGGAATCTTGGAATTATCCAGCTGAATTTGTGGTACTACAACCTAAAACAAAGTTGGGGGGCCACCCTCTAATTTTGGGCAGGCCTTGGCTAGCCACAACAAATGCTTTTATCAGTTGTAGATCAGGTTCAATGACAATTTCCAACGATTATGAAACTAAACATCTTACCCTCTACCCTCATGCTACACCCTTGATTAATAATGATAATGCGGTATGGGTAGACTTTGATGATCGACTTACTCAACCCATCTTGACTATAGGAAAAGCTTTAAGCCTTAAAGATGCCACCGAGGATGAAGTAATTAATAATTTTATTTGTAAACCCTCCTCTGTGACTCCAGAAACTCATAACCAACTAGCTGCACTGTTGGAGTCGGATTAATTAGGAAAACCTTAACTCTGAAAACCCACCTCATACATATGCCACCATCTCTTCTAAAAGCATACCAGTAGAAATTAAACCTGGCAAAACACTAAACATAAACCCTAACCTGACAGATGCTGAAACACAACAATTAATGAAGTTACTTCTGGAAAATAAAGAAGCATTTGCATGGGACGATACAGATATGAAAGGAATCTCTCCTGAATTATGTACTCATCGAATATATATTAAGGAATATTGTCGACCGATCTGCCACTCTCAATGACGAATGAACCCTAATTTAAGAGAAATCCTTAAAGACAAACTTCAAAAATTGCTCAATGCAGGGTTTATATATCCTATATCAGACAGTGAATGGGTTTCCCCATTGGTAATAGTTCCTAAGAAAAATGGGAAATGGAGAGTATTTGTGGATTATAGAGCCTTAAATAAAGCTACTCAAAAAGATCACTTTCCATTACCATTCATTGATTAGGTGTTAGACAGTTTGTCAGGGAAGAATTTTTTCTCATTTTTAGATGGTTTCAGTGGGTATAACCAGATCAAAATTGCACCCCAAGATCAAGATAAAAACACTTTTACTAGCCCTTGGGGAACCTTTGCTTATAGAGTTCTCCCATTTAGACTATGTAATACACCATCAACCTTCAAAAGTGCAGTTATAGGAATCTTTTCTGATATGATTAATGACTCTATGGAAATTTTTATGGATGACTTTACTCCTTATGGTGTTTCTTTTCAGGAAGCACTACAAAACCTTGAGAAAGTGCTTAAATGATGAATACAAGCCCAACTCTCCCTAAGTATAGAAAAATATCATATGATGATGAGTGAAGGAATATTGCTTGGACATTTTATCTCATCTCAAGGAATTCAGGTGGATCCATCCAAGATACAAGTCATTAAAGACCTTCCTACTCCCAAAACCCAAACAGAGGTAAGAATTTTTCTAGGACATGCTTGATACTACAGAAGATTTATCAAAACCTTTTCCAAAATAGCTTCTCCCTTGTTTGTGTTACGGATGAAAAATGTTGAATTCAAATGGACTAATTCTTGCTAGGAAGCATTTAATACACTTAAACATTAGTTATCTACAACTCCTATTCTTAGAGGACCTGATTGGACACTTCCCTTTCATATATCCTCGGATGCTTCAGATACTGCAATAGGAGATGGCTTGGTACAAGAATAAAATCATCTTCCTTATGCTATTTATTTGATTAGCAAGAATATGAATCCTGCTGAACTTAATTATACAGTTACCGAAAAGGAATTCTTAGCAGTTATCTATGCTATTAATAAATTTAGGCATTATATTACTGGCTACTCTACTCTTGTCCATACTGATCACTCAAATATCAAATATTTAATGAACAAACCTATCACAAATGCTCGAGTCACCATATGGTTACTATTATTGCAAGAATTTGATATTACAATTGTAGATAGACCAGGAAAAGAAAATGTAGTTGCTGATTTCCTTTCTCGGTTAAAACTTGATGATGATACCCTAGTAGGTGATTCCTTTCCTGATGAATATCTATTTGCAGTATATGCTCACTTAGCTTGGTATGCAGACATCACAAATTATTTGGTTGCAAGGAGGTTACCACCACAGCTATCCCACCGAGAGAAAAGAAGAATCATTCAACAAAGTGCTAGGTATAGCTGGATAAGTGGGTGCCTTTTCCACACAGGACTTGATCAAGAAATCCAAAGGTGCATTAGCGAAGATGAGGTTTATAATCTACTAAAATATTGTCATGATGACCCTTGTGGAGGGCATTTTCCTGATAAGAGAACAACACATAAAATTCTCAGGATGGGGTATTATTGGCCCTCACTTTTTAAAGATGCAAAGAAATATGTTTGGGCCTGTGATAGCTTCCAAAGAATGGACCAACCTAATCATAGAGATGAAATGCCATTAAACCTCCAGATATTACTTGAACCATTTGAAAGATGGGCCTTAGACTTTGTAGGACCCATTAACCCCCCATCCAATCAAAACATTTACATATTGGTCTGCACAGACTATATGACCAAATGGGTGGAAGCTAAAGCACTCCATAGAGCGACTAAATAAGCAGTTATACATTTCTTATTTGAAGACATCTTCATCAGATTTGGAGTGCCAAGAGAATTAGTTACATATGGAGGACCTCCTTTCACTTCTCATGGTTTTAAAGCCACCCTTCAAAAATATCATATTCAACATATAATGACTACAACATACCACTCCCAAGACAATGGATAGGTGGAAATCACAAATAAAGTAATAGAATCCATTCTCACAAAAATAGTGAAGGAAAATAGAAAGGACTAGTCTCACAGACTCCCTGAAGCATTATGGGCCTACAGAACTACCTAGAGAAATACTACAGGATTCTCTCCCTATGAATTAGTCTATGGAAATAGTGTTGTCTTTCCTGTGGAATTTGAAATCAAAACCTTAAATACTGCTTTAGTTGTCAACCTTGATTTGATTGATGCATAGACAGCCAGGTTGCAGCAGCTTAATGAATTGGATGAAAAAAACTAGATGCCATTCATTAGACAACTATGATTCAACAACAAAGATCAAAATGGCATGACAAAACTATCAAGCATAAGTAGTTCCAAAAAGGTAATTGGGCCCTACTGTATGACTCTCGGTTCAAAGAATTTCAAGGGAAAGTACGTACAAGATGCCTTGGACCTTACGAAGTAGACACTATTTTCCCCAATGGAACAGTAAGGCTCCTCACAATCGATGACTCTAAAACACTGTTACTTGTAAATGGTCATCGGCTCCGTCTATACCAACACCCTATTTCCAAAGAAGATTTTAAGGCCACATGTGTGGAAGACTCTCATTACCTCTTTTTAGAGGGGGCTCCTACCCCTCATTGCAATCAATTCTTTTTAATTTAATTTCTTTAGTATTAGATTAGATTTTGTTTACTAATAATCCCTGTCAAGAAATACCATGTTACAATTGATTTTTGCAGATTCCCGATCAAAGCACAGGCCTACTAAGAAAGGACGATCCTACTTCAAGAAGAGGCAAGCTTTCCCATTGCTGAAACACCACTGTTCAACAACTCTTTGCTCTTTCTTCATTGCTGAAACACCACTGTTCAAGCAAATTTTTGACTTTCCCCACTGCTGAAACACCACTGTTCAACCATCTTTCACATCCTTCCCCCATCGCTGAAACACCACTTTTCAACAACCTTTCACCATTTTCCCCATTGCTGAAACACCACTGTCAACAACCTTTCACCATTTTCCCCATTGCTGAAACACCATTGTCACTAACTTTTCGCCATTTTCCCATTACCAAAACACCACTGTTCCACAATTCTTCACATTTTCCCATTGTTGAAACAACACTGTCAGTAACCTTTCACCTTCTCCTCATTGCTGAAACACTACTGTCCAACAATTCTTCACAGTTTTCCATTGACGAAACAACACCATTCAGCAATTGTTTTGCCCTTCTTTCTGTTGCTGAAACACCAACTTTTCAACATTCTCTGTCAATAAGCTTTTGCGCTCTCGTACTACATTTTGTCATTCCAGTCAACAAATCCTTGATACAATTCATCTAATAATTCGAAAAATTCTCTGCCACGACCACTATAGAACTATTATGGACAGGTTCTATATTTTGTTTGAAGTACGAATCAAAAGGTAAAGGTGAGGTATGTAAATTTTATGTAAATACAATTAAGCTATAGTTAATGAGAAGATTCCAACTCATCATTACCACTAATGTAAAATCATTATTAGCCACACTTAAAGGGGGGGGGGAAATATCAAACTTTTTCACATGAATTAACCACCGCCATTCCTATTTACCATCCTTTCGTTTGTTTCACCGCCATTTGCATGCCTTCACTCGAAAAACTCACTCTGCACAGAAGCTATTACTTGACTCTTTGACGACGTATTTTACTGATCTATTAGCTATGGGAGGCTTTGTTATATGATATGAACCTGCCACGACAGCCCTGTTAGAAGTATATCCAGAAGCCTATAATAATTTTTTGCAGGTAAGATGGCTCGGTTATTTTCAGAGGCTCTAGGGATTTGATCAACAACAGGTTCTCCAATTTGCTCAAAATCTCTAGGAAGACTATTCCATTGTTCAAGGGGTTCAGATTTTAGTCATAGAAGAGGATATAGCGCATGTTTCAGGTCTCCCTACCAATGGCATTTGCATGTTCAGCCGCAAACATATCATCCTGAAGGCCCAGCAGGATTTCCTCTTTCCAGGGGAACAAATTGAACCTAAAGGCCGGGGTGTCTGACTCAACTCGTTGCCGCATCCATGGCCGAAAGTGGAAACATTCGTCAAACACTACCTTACCTGCAAAGGACAATATCAGGTAGTCTACCAGCATGATTTTGTCCTGTTGTCTCATTTATGGCATGATAGATTGGTGAACATTCCTTATTATTTGCTCGGTTGTCTTAAAAATATGTCGCACTACTGTAAAAAGTCTAAAGATCTCTCCCTTTCACTCACCCATCACCGTCTCGTTCAAATTATTATCCAAAAGGGTTTTGCCCAGCAAAACCCTCCATTAAACAACCCACCCATAGATCCCCAAGAAGCTACTGAAATTCCCAAAAATCTTCAGGAGCAACAACCACAAAACCCTCCAGATTCTCCAGAAGTACCTAGCAGTCCGCCTATAGACCCAATCATTCCAATTAACTCCCCTACCATACCAATCCCACCCCACACTTTACCAGAATCATCCACTCCTGCCCTTCATATTCTTAGCGATGATTCTGAACCAGACAATTCTCTCTGTCCCATCATTGAGGAAAAACCCCCACGTAAATGAAAGCAAATTCCTTTCTTTCTACCCTTTTTACAAAGAAAATTAAGAAGGGCCTCAACAAGGGCAGCCACTACTGCCACTGCCCTAGACCCCCAACCCATCCAACTAATACCCCGTACACCTGTAACCTCCCAAATGCCAGAATCTTTGCCTATCCCACCCAAGGGCACTGAAACACAAGAACCAAATGCCCAGTATGTTGCTAAATCATCCATTTCAAACCCAGTAGCTGAAACACAAGAACCAACTACTCATTCAATAGCTGAAACAAAAGAACCAGCTACTCATTCAGTAGCTGAAACACAAGAACAAACTACCCATTTAGTAGCTGAAACACAAGAACCAACTACTCATTCAGTGGATGAAACACAAGAACTAGCTGTAGCTGTCACACAAGAACTAGCTACAGCTGAAACATAAAAACCAACTGCTGATATTGTTATTGAGACAGAGGAATCAGAGGCCCAGGGTGCCACAACATTACTTTCTTTACGTCAAGAAGCTGAAACACAAGAACCAGTTGCCAATCCTGTAGCTTCTCCACAAGAACCAGCTAGTACGACTGTGACTGCTACACAAGAACCAGTCACCCCTCAACCAGAACCAACAATGGCCTCTGTCTTACAAGAAAATGAGTTCCTAAGGTATGAAATGGAAGCCTACAAGAAAGAGTTAGCCATGGAAAAGGAAGCCTATGAGAAGGAACTCAAATTTTACACCCTAGCTCACATAGAAACCATGTCAGAGGGAACTACAACAGAGAACATGTGTAGAGAATATATGTGCAGTCAATGAGGGGACATCTACTATCAAGCAGGCTATAAAGTAATTCAAATTCCAATGCCAGGAGCTTCCCCTGTACTTTCAAATTTTGCAGTCAAGGAAGAACACCCTGTTGTTACACAAGAACCAGGAAGACCTTCCAAAATTAAGACTAAGCCCTGGCCTGCAACAAATGTCAAATTTGAAACCCCTGCTTTTGTTAATAAAGTTGTAAAAACATTGCCTATTGATGAATTTGCCCCTCCCAGCCAGATCAATACCCACACCTTTGTGGAACAAGACACTTAGACCCTACCTCGGCCTATTACTTGCAACGCTGAAACACAAACTCAACCATGGGATGAGCAGGCAATAATACAGAAATGGAAAAAAGAGTTTGTTGTTACACAGGCCAAAAGCCTGCAGGAACACAGACAGATCTGGATAAATCATATCTACTCAAATTGGGAAGCTTTGGAGAAAACATGCCAAGAATCTCGTGCGCTTAAGAAACAGAATAAAGAGATAAAAGGAAGATTTCTCCTGATATTTGATTTGGCACAAAAGTTATTGGCTGCAAGGAAACCATCCCGCAATTACTCTTTGTTCCTCATGGAACGACTTACATGGTTTCAGATCAAATCAGTCAAAGAAGGTAGACCCCATGCAGTATTAAATCCAATAGACTTTACCTTTGTAGAAGCCTCTGCTATGGATCAACACATCCTCTGTGAGGTATATTTTCATAATGAGGCCATCCCTGAGAACCAACAACTTAACCTTAACCCTCTTGTCAGTGACATCTAGATTAGGGAACTCACCTCCTTCCTTAACAATCAGATTACATGGCATGATGACTTCCTAGCTGCCAAGCATAATGAGGATAATCGCCTTCTCTAGATAAGGCAAGAACCACAAAATGCTGCCACCTTTGTTACAGAGTATTATCAGTTTTTAAGAAGCCAGGGATGACTCAACACATTCAGCAATTACAGACATCAGTGTTTCAGGAGTGTCAACATTTCATTAAATCAATAGAGATTGATGCCCTACAGGAAAATAACATGTTTTGACAACAATCTACTGAGAAAAGACCGGAACACAATCCTTTTAGCCCCACTAATCTTGAGATAGAAATCTCCAGGATACCTAGCTACATCAAGTGTGTTCAACAATGTGCTGAAAGCTGGATAGGGTACCAGTTTCATTTTCCTATCCTTTGGATTCTAGCAGAGAAATATAAAGTCCATTATGAGCTGTCGAAGAAGGCCGAAACAACAGCTTGGCAAAGGTTACAACACGTTCAAGGGTTCAGAGCTCTAATAGACATCACCTTCCACAGTTACTGCTTGAGTAACATGCACGCTCAGAGTCAGTATTCAGATTCTTATTCATATTCAAGTTGCCTGAGGACATGAAACATTTTAAGTTGGGGGGGATGTTAGGACCATACAATGTACCTTTTTTCCCACACTTTTTGCTACCTTTACACCCTTGTTTCACTTACATTATCACCTTACCCTATCTTTCCAAAGGTATATAACTCTCTTCTCTTTACTATATGTTTAATCTATTTTGCATATAATTTTACATTACTCTCGTACTTAACCATTGATCAGAAATGTATAAGTGTTGAAACAGTTCGAACTGCAGATTAGCATTGAGGCCTGTTACTGAAACAGTCAAAGCACGCAAACCCTGTGGATGAAACAGTCTATGGTATATGATGCTAAAACAACAACTCACAAAAGAAATTACACTCTCCGTTGGCTACGATGCTAAAACAACAACTCACACAAGAGAAGTTGCTACACTACCCATGGTCTACGATGCTGAAACAATGACTCACATAGAAGTTGTTACACTCTTTGTGGACTACGATGCTGAAACAACAACTTACACAAAAGATGTTACACTCTCCGTGTTCTATGATGTTGAAACAACAATGAAGCTGTTACATTGACCATAGCAACCGTACCTTGAGCTAGCATTAACCATCGCTGCTTCCTGAGACCAAGTTGCTGAAACAATAATAATGTAAATCCCATGGCTGAAACAACCCATGATTTGTGATGCTGAAACATCATACAACAATAGTAACAAGAAGACAAATAAAGAAGTTGTTACTCCAGTTGCAACAGCGACACCTCACTCAGTGCTTGTAATAGCATTCTGTTGTGGGAGACTAGGATATTCCATTCCAGTTTAGAAAGTCGATCTGACTAAGAATAGGACTCATATGTATACCTGTAATTTGTTGATTAAATTGTATCGAAGGGATTCTCCTCTTTAAATAAGAGGAAATCATCATTAGATAAGAGGATCTTCTGAACTAAGAAAGGATTTACAGAGAGGGACGTATTTTACTTCAGATTGTAATGTAACACAGTTGACAGATGAATAAAAGATTGTTCAAAGCATTTCTCTCTAGTTCCTTTCGTTTTAGGGGAATCTTGTGAGAAGGGAGAGCCCATCTTCTTCACAAGATTCACCCATTAGCTTTATAGTGTGTTAGTATTATTTCTGTTCATACATTGTTTAAATTTCGTTTTGCTGAAACACTACTTTATTGAACTCTATTTTGCTGAAACACTACTTTACTGAACTCTGTCTTACTGGAACTCTACTTTACTGATTATTACATTTTTTTCATACGATTCATGCTTGGGTAATTGTTAATCATTCTAGTTAGCAATCCTGTTTGGTGAATTTATGAAATCTTGATAATCAGGGACATGTGCTGAAGATTCCTTCTTGGGGAATAAGGGTCATGTTCTCTGTTAGAGATAGTTAGCGTTTAGTGCATGTCAATTATTTCAATTAGTAATGAGTTTATGAAAGTGTGTTAATTAGAAACAGGTGTTGAAGATTCCTGCTTGGGGAATAGGGTCCTGTTCTCTATAAGAGGTAGTTAGTCTTCAGTGTGTGTTAATCATTTCAAATTAGCAATGAGTTCATAAAAGTGTGGTGATCAGAAACAGGTGCTGAGGATTCCTGCTTTGGGAATAGGGTCTTGTTCTCTGGTTATAGAATAGTTGGTCTTTCCTTTTGCAGTGTCTTGAAAGATTTCTTTTCCAGGTTGTTATTTTCTTAATGTAATCCAGGATTCTTTGGACAATTATTTCTTTAAACATTGAACTCTGCAATATGAAGTTTTCTTTCCTGTAATTCAAGTAGAACTCTAGTTTGTTCAAGGAAAAGTGTGATTAATATGTTTTTACTACAAATCTAGGTTGCTTTTGAGATTGAGCATATATAGTGCGTGATTACCTTTGAAATAAAAAACTTCCCTAGGTTGACAATTTATGTAGCACTTGATTGTTTAGTTAAATAAGCAATTATAGTGAACAACATCTACCACAGTCACACAAAGACAAAATCGAATTTGACAATCCCAAGACTTTAAACAAAGTGTTTACAAAGGATTGGATGTGCTATGATCAATACAAATAAAGGTATGAAATTCCCAAGGCATGGAAGGACAAGAAACAGGACAAAATGGATCAGCGAAATAAATGATTCCAACCAACCCCTTTCTGGAATATGGCCAAAGGATTCCAAAAGAAGGATTGTCATTCCAGCACCTAGAGTGTTGAAGGGGGAGGTTGACCAGTTAACGTGGGAGTCAAGAAAGTTGGGGACAATCCCAGAGAACCATTGAAGTGTTGGGAGTGTGGAGAACCTCACTTGAGGAGAAATTTTCCACGCTTAATTTCCATAGCAAGAACTATAGTCCATAACCTACAAGAAGATTCTACAGTGTGATATATGGGAAGAAGCGTGCATAGAATTAATGAAGTTGTGGATGGAAAACAAGTTGATCATCAATCCACTATCGTGGAGGTTGAAGGTAAAATTCATGATAACCACATTTCCATATCAATTGCCCTAGGATCTAGTCTAAGTTATGCTATTCCTTGTTTAGTTGATTTAAACAAGCTCAAGAAAGTAAAGAATGCCAAGTCTTGGTTACTACAGTTAGCAATAGTGACCAAGGGAAAGGTAACATATTTTATTTCTAAATGTGAACTCAACATAGGTGGTCAAAGTACAAAGTTATATATGAACATTTTACATTTAGGATATTATGATATAATCATCGGACTGGACTGGTTAGAGAAACATTAAGTAATTCTAAACTGTTACGAAAAGTCACTTATTTACAAAGACGAAAACAACACATTTAGGACGATACAAGGGATGAGAAAAGTAGTTTCACTTAGGTAGATATCAGCCATGCATTTTAAGAAATGTATGAACAAAGGTTGCAAAGTTTATCCTGTTCAAGTAACTAATCTGTTAGAAAAGGAAAAGAAACTCAGTTTAGAGGACTTTGTAGTCCTACATGGGTTTAGAGATGTATTTGTGGATGAAATACCAAAACTACCTCCAAGAAGAGAGATATATTTCTCTATCGATCTACTACCTATATATGCCCCGATATATAAGGCACCTTATAGAGTGAGTTTACCCAAATTAATGGAGCTGAAAATTCACTTGCAAGAAATGTTAGATAAAGAATATATCATACCAAGTGTCTTTGTTAAAAAGAATGATGGGACTTTGATACTATGCATTGACTATCAACAAATAAAGAAGATGACGATCAAGAATAAGTATCGTTTACCAAGAATTAACGACCTATTTGACCAAGTGGGAGGATCAAAGATGTTCTCTAATTTAGATTTAAGGTCTGGTTATCACCAAGTCAGAATAAAGGACGAAGATATAAATAAAACAACATTTAGAACACGATACAAACACTATGAGTTTGTCGTAATTTCGTTTTCTATTTCTAATTCACCAACAACCTTTATGTGGTTGATGAATAGTATATTCATTCAATACCTGGATAATTTTTTGTTGGTGTTTATCGATGATATTTTAGTTTACTCGAAAACAAAAGAAGAACATGAGGGACATATGAAATTAATATTGCAAACCTTAAGGAAACACACGTTGTATGCGAAGTTTGATAAGTGTGACTTCTACCAAAGAAGGATACAATACCTAGGACACGTGATATCCGAAGAGGGTATTGCAGTTGATCCAGAAAAGATAAAAGACATTATGGAATGTCCTATCCCTAAGGATGTAGAAGACATCAGATCATTCATGGGAATTACTAGTTATTACCAAAGATGTATCGAAATATTTTCTAATATCGTGTATCCAATTACATCCCTACAGAAAAAGGGAATAATATTTACTTGGTCACAAAAGTGTGAGGATAGCTTTGATAAATTAAAAGGATTGTTAACTACAATACCTATCCTAAGAGTAGCGGATCTTGATAAATCTTTTACAGTTTGCGTGGATGCAAGAAAACAAGGCTTGGGAGGTGTTCTAACACAATATGGACACATCATCTGTTATGAATCACGTAAAATGAAAGAACATGAACGAAATTATGTTACACATGATTTGGAGTTAGCAGCCGTAATTCATGTGCTGAAAATGTGGCGACATTATTTAATGGGGAGAAAGTTTCTGCTACTAACCGACAACAGTGGTGTAATTTTTTTATTTAGTCAACCAGATACAATGCAAGGAAAGAGAGATGGCTAGCCTTTTTAAGTGAATTTGATTTTGATGTAAGACAAATCAAAGGAAAATAAAACAAAGTTGAAGATGCCCTAATTCATATGACTAAGAGAATTTTTGAGATAAATGTTAGCAAGGAAGAAAATGACATCGAACAAAGAACAAAATATGCAAGTTGTAATGACGAAAAATACATCAAAATAACAATAAAATTACAATAATATGTAGAAAAACTAAAGAAAACAGATATGAGATTAGATAAAAATGGATTGCTAAGGTTCAAAAACAAGTTGTACGTACCTAATTTTGCTAAATTAAAATCAACAATTCTTGACGAATAGCACAAAAGTTTGTATTTTGGTCCATGATACCATAAAATGATAACAACCTTAAGAAAAATAAATTATTGGCCTAACATGAAGAGTGAAACAACTGAATATTTATCTAAATGCTTAGATTGCCAATGGGTAAAGGCTGAACATCAACATCTAGCTAGTCTGCTACAACCTCTACCTATATCAGAATGGAAGTGGGAGATTATCTCGTTGGACTTCATCATAGGTTTTCTTAAGAATCGGAAGAAAAATGACTTGATTATGGTAGTGATTGAAAAACTTAGCAAATATGGACATTTATACATGTGAAATCTACTTATAAAGCAATTAATATTGCTGAAAATTTTATGAAAGAAATATTTAGATTTCATGGAATTCCTAAGATGGTGATCGTAGATAGAGATGTCAAATTTACGTCAAAGTTTTGGAAGGAATTGTTTGTAGGATTCGATACTAACCTAAATTTCAGAACAAGCTACCATCCACAAATGGATGGAATAAACAAACAAATGAATCAGATTGTGGAAGACATGTTACGAATGTACATGCAAACGAAACCAACTAAGTGGGAGGAGTGCCTACACTTGGTTGAATTTTCTTACAATAATGTCGATCAGACATCAGACAAGATGAATCCCTTCAAATAATTATATGGAAGGAAATACACAACCCTGATTAGCTGGGATAATCCAGTTGGCAGGCTTATGATGGGACCAGAAATGCATAAGTAAATGGAGAAAATGGTAAAAAGGGTACAACATAATTTAAAGGAGGCCCAAGAACGACATAAAACTATGTTGATTTAAAAAGGAGATACCAGGAATTTCAAATTGGGGACCATGTATATCTGAAAGTCAAAGAAAGGAGGAGCTCTCTAAAGCTAGGAATTTTTTCAAAGTTGGAACCCAGTTTGTGTGGCCCCTTCGATATTTTAACTCGAATAAGAATCGTGGCATATCAACTAGAGCTTCTTGCAAACTTAAAAGATCATAATTTTTTTCATGTTTCCTTATTAGAAAAGTATATTCATGATCCTGCTCACATCATTGATTGGAACGTGGTGTAGGTGGAACCAGAAGGTGAGTTCCAAGCGGAATCTCTATGCATTCTGGATAGGAAATAAATAGTACTACATAACATAGCCATCGCCCAGGTAAAAGTGCAATGGAATAAATTTATCCCTGAGGAGGCCACTTGGGAATTGGAGGAAGATTTGCGGAAATATAATCCAACCCTAGTCCGAGAGAGGCATGAAAATTGAGGAAAATGTTGTACTTAAGGGGGAGAGGATGTAATATCCTCAAAATATTAGGATATTAAATTCTAAGTGAACTTGGAAATAAATTTCCATTTTTGGAAAATTTAGATTTGAAAATTATTTGCCATTTATGGAAAATCCAAATTTGGAATTTTTTATTGTTGTAATTAATTATTTGATGACTATTGGGAAAATATTTGACTTGCCCAACTAACCTCTTTTATTTTGACACATGTGAAAGATAAAATTTTAATAAATTAAATGCTGAAAGACAATTGGAACAACCAAGTTAAAACTAGTTGACCATGACTCCATGAGTGGGGAATAGGTTTGAGTTACCTCAAGGGTGATTTTTACAAGTGGTAAATGTGGAATTTGACCACTAGAAACCCCTAAAAAACATGGATTTGTAAAGATGTGAATTTCCCAAGGATGGAAGGAAAGACCTACGCCCAACATGCATATAAAAACAACATATGGAGGAGGTAGGACACTGCTTAGTACGTTGGAGAAAAAAGCTATTTGTTGTTATGAGCACTGTTAGTGCAAGGAAAAGGAATTTTTGATCTATGTATGATGACTATAGCAAAGGAGGATCATTCAGTTTCCCTTATGTACTCATGGTCAAGCTAGGGATGAACAAGGCAAGTGAAATTGGTTGTTATGTTCTATGGTTGGGTGGAACGTGGTTGTTCCAGTTGTATTCTAGCACCAGGTTTTAGATATGTATCTTAGATTGCATTCATTTTCAATGTTATCCTATGATTATTATTTGTTAGGAATATGATGGATTATTAGAGTTAAATTCTATTGCATATACTGTTTATTTGAAATGTGATGGTGGTATATATATATATATATTATTCAAATATATACAACACCACATAGAATAGATAGAAATAATAACAGTCCGAGTACAGTTTTTATTACTATAGAAATATAGTTAGGAACTCAAAGTATCTTGAAAAATCAACCCTTGTATTCAATCGATTATGGTTCAAATATTACCGCTAGAGTACCATAGGCCAAAGAATCTACTACCACTCGTATTGTAAACAAATTCTAAGAATTATGTATAAAATATGTATGTAACCAAAGTAATGCACGCATAGATTACAAATTCAATACCTTTCCAGCAAGATGTTTTCATTATCCGATTTCCCCGGTTTGCACAACTTGCAAAAACAAGAAAAACAAGGGTTTAGTAAACTGTACTAACATTTTAATTCTATGGAGATCAAATAAGAATGAGTCAAGGAAAATACTTAACTTGATTTCGGTGAAGAATCTGGATCGCCTTTTGTTCTTGTGTTCTAATCTGTCCACAATCCAGGAGGAGGAGGAGTGGACCCAAAAGTGACTAATGGGTACCCTTGCAAAATAGAAAAGGGATCCATCATTAATTTCACATATCCATGCATATAACTTCACTCATAAAACATATAAAGTGAAAGTAAATAACTAGAAATGAAATAGACTGTGCATAGATTAAGAAAATCAGAAATACACATTAATATTTCTCCAACCCTGTGTCAAGGACCAAGAAAAAGAAGGAATCGACTATGGAAAAAGTTAGCGTTTAAATAGAGACTGCCATTCATTTCCCAAAACCACACAGTGGAATTCTCGATTTGGGTAACGATCACATTGAGGAAGTATTAAATCAATAAGCATTCATAAGAGGCGCATATGATGCAACCTTTTTTTTTTTTACACAATGAATCATTACAATTAAATAAAATTACATTAAGAACCCAATCTGTCTCGACAGAGAAATCATTTTATAACCAGAGGGTACAAGCAAGTGTCATTTCAAACGATTAAAACCTCGTTTATATTGTTAATTATCTGCATGAAAAATAAATACTAAAACCATTACACAGAGTGTAACTTTATCAATTCTCATAGAGTGTTAATTTAAGCACAGAAAGCATAATTACGAATCCCCACAGAGGCTTAATACTGATATTTTCATACAGAGAGCGTAAATTACAAGTTCCCACAGAGTGTTAATATAATCACACAGAGCGTAATTACGAATCCCCACAGAGGGTTAATACTTCTATTTACATACATATAGTGAAAATTATGAATTCCCACAGAGTGTTAATATAAGTACACATAGTGTAATTATGAATCCCCATAGAGGGTTAATACTTCTATTTACATACACATAGCGTAAATTACAAATTCCCATAGAGGGTTAATACTACTATTTATAATTATACAAAGGGTAAATTTCAAACTTCCCACAGAGGGTTAATATTGCCATGTAAACACAGAGTGAAAATTATGAAATTTCCCTACAGAGTACCAAAAACAGACAATTTTGAAAACACCAACCCTCATAGCAAGTGTTGGTATCTTTGGACAAATCCGAGAGGGTAAGAATAATCGTATTACAATGGCGAATAAAAGAAAAACGTAGAGGCTTTAACATTAAAACGATACGGGCCACGGTTCGACTGGGAAAAGACCCTTGAGTATAGGTTAGAATCCTAACAATCAACCAGGAGGAAAACAAAATAAATATCCAAAACCAAAACCATAAACCCGGTGGAAATTCTGGGTAGAAAATGCATATGTGCACAACTGTTAACCCTCAAATAGAGAAAGGAAACCGTGAGGCCTATTATTTTGATCTCAAATAATTACATTTGCATCAAACAGAGAGAATAAGACAAAATATTTCTCACAGAGGCCTTAAACAATGAAAATGTTACACATTGTGACATCCCCAAAAATAAAGTATTTTTGAAATTCAAAATTGGTTAGAAAATTATTCTGTTTTTAGTAAATTCGAATTTGGAAAAATTTTTCCATTTATGGAAATTACGAATTTCGAATTTGATAAATTGTAATTAATTATTATGATTGTTGGGCAGAGACCTGATTTGACCCAACTAACTATTTGACTATGACACTTGTATGTAAACAAAATATTGTTTTAATTATTGGAGGAGGAAAAATAGAACAACCATGTTAAAATTAGCTGACCATGACTCCATGAGTGGGGAACATGTTGGAAGTACCTCTGGGATGATTTTTACAAGTGGAAAATCAAGGATTTGGCCATTGGCAGCCCCTGAAAATTAGGGATTTAGAGAGCTGTGAAAATTCCCAGGAGAGGGAAAAAGACCTAGGCAAAATGATGGTTTTGATATATAGCATATGTGAGGAGATAAGACGTTGCCTAGTATGCTATGGAAAAGACTATTGGGTTCCTTGTTGTTATGAACACTACTGATTAAGTGTGAGGTAAGAGGAGTCTGTTGAGACTAAAAGACATTCCTGAGGAGGAGATTCCAAGTTTGCCCTCATGGGTTCATGGTCAGGCTAGAGGGTGAATCGGGAAAGTAGCTTGACTACCATGTTCTACAGTTGGGAGGAACGTGGTTGTTCCCTTTGTCTTTCCACAAAATGTTTCAGATATGTATTCTTCCCTTCTTTATTTGAATGATTATATCTAATTTTTGTAATGCATCTGTGTGAATGGTTATATCTATTTGTTGTAATACATCTGCTTGAATGATTATATATATCTACTGAAATGTATATGTTGCAGAAGGTGAAATACTTTTGGTGGATGAAATATGTTTGTTGGTGCAAAGTTTATGATAGATGACCAAATTCTAGAGTTGTTCCTCCTGTAGTTAAAATGCTAGACATAATCACCTATATATATGTATATATAACTGAATGTGGAAAGAAGTAGATTAAATTCAATTGTGAATTTTGTTTCTGCAATTAAATTCTAGACAAAACTGTCTATGCATAACTAGATTGGGCAAGTATATACACATATATGTGTACAAGATTATGTGTGAGTCTGTAATTAAGTTTCCATAATGTCAAATATAGATCCTTCGGATCATAGGTATATATACTTATATGATAAAATGAAATATGTATATATACGTAGATATATAGATCTATTTATTGTTGGCGCGTTGCACAGTGAACATTGATTAAAAGAAAATTTAGTGATTATAACAGAAAATTCTCTTACACAGGAAACTATTGTCTTATTATACTATCAACATTTTTTGTCTATAGGAAATCAACTATTTCTGAGTAAATAAAATACCCCTAATAGAGTGTCTAGAGACTCCTCCTAGGTCTTGTCACAGTACCAAAGTTTGTCTTGATAGATGATTATGTGTACAGACTTATAGATTAAGGTTTTCAGAACCTATTATGTGAAGCTAGAATTTTAACTTGGTTACACATGCTATTTTGTAGAACGAAAGTAAGAGGACAAATGTAAACAATCAGGGAGTTACGCAATTTAATGTGAAATCCATGGAAACAGTTTTGAGTATACATAGACCTTCTCGTTTGACACAAAATAACACCATAGATTGCAGAAGTAAGATATTGTAGCCTCAGAGGATGACCATTTGTATATGATTACGTTTATAAAAAAATTAACCTAGATGTAATTGACACAATTCATAAACTTTTAAACCCAACTTTGTTTAATTACCTAAGACATGAACCAGTCAATACCTTTGTGACTAGAAATCGTATAGTTTCAGACATTTCATATGTGTAGAAGTAAGATAGAGCAAGAGAAAAAACTTGAATAAATCTCAGAAGTGAAATAAGTAGTCCTTCTAATTAGTTACAAGTTCAGACTGAAGTTCCACAACCATAACACAAAAAGTTATACACCCAACACATCTTATCTTGATGAGAATCCACATTGCTAAAAATTCAAAGTGAGGCTATATGAGTGACATAACTAACATTATATTATTCATAATGGTAAGAGAATGTAAATCATATTTACTTCTTCCATTGTCAATTTCGAACATAATGACAAGCCGATTGAGCCTTTCAGCCAATCCTTTAGTTTGAAATCGATCCTTGTTTGGGTTGTGAATTTTAACAACCGAACTAAGACAACATTAAATAATCTCTATCATGGAGAATTAACCCTATGACTGAATTTTCCTGAGCTTCTGGAGGACGACATAACGAAACCCAAATTACATTTCACATGGATGACAATGGTTGTCCTCCATGTATTCGCATAGACGAAACCCTGCATACATTGGGACAAAACCATTACAATTCGTTCAACATATCGGAGAAGAGATAATAAAATAGGAAACTATAACCAAAATAATACTTAACTCCAGATGGGGAGATCTGACACCTTCTCTGGTGCGAACATCGTGTATCATCCAGACCAAAAGGGGGAGGAGGAGCCCGAATTTCTTTGACGGGCACCCTCGCAAAAAAAGGGGGCACATCATTAGTAACGAGCATCCGAGATCAATACAAGTAACAATATAGAGAAAAAACTAATGATTATTGGTTATATATAAAAGCCGTATGATAAATGTAAACCTAATATTTAAGTCAATTTCATAAAGGGCAAACATACAGAACCATTAATCTATCCAATACCCTACGAATAAAATTGAGGAACATGCAGGAACAACACCATGACAAAGACTCTAGTTATACACGTCTTCACATGCATTCAAATTATGAGTAAGTGGGAATGAAGACAATAACCCAAGTTTTCTTTAGTTACAGTTAGGGTATGAGTATTACTTAATAGATAGCTTGACTGCTAGATTCTCAGGGAGACTCTCAAATGGGAATATTGCAGACTTAAGAATTTGTTGATAAGTTGGGAAATAGAGAAAAGGCGAAGAAAAACATATGTCATTGTATATGACCATAATAGAAACCAAATATTTACCAGTGAGATTTTGGTACCGAAAAATAGGTATACATTTGGGCTATCATAAGACCTTCTCAAATAAACCCCGACCATAACTCCAGCGAAACACAGTGGGAAACTTCACAAAGGGTAAACTCAACAATGATTGTAGGAGTATATTATACAATCCTACAGGTAAATCACCATTCACATGAAACGCTTGGAAGAAATCGAGAGAATAGTAAATCAAAACAGAGTAAATGATCTTGTTGAATGATTGAGTAATGAATGTACAAGTAGGACTATCACTTACAGATGGTAGAAATAGTTGGGAGGTGATGCATGCTACCAAACCCCTTGCATGTGAAAGTCATGAAACAGTGCAAAAGAAAACACAGTGCCCTTTCAAACCATACTGGCATAATGAGACATTAAACGATGGCTACTACCCTAAACACAAAACTATGCATGTTTAATGTAGTAGGTATAGTAGGAAAAGTATGCCATGTGACTTGAGTGTTTTGGTGTGCTTGGGTTGGTTGAGGGTACAGAGTTGGCCCCATTCCTCACCCACCTCCTTTAATGGCCAGGTAGAGAATTAACTCCCGACTGACAAACACCTCCAGTCTTATTTATGAGGGTCGGTCTAGGTCTTTTCAAGAATCTATGTATCGGATTTATCAACCTCTAGTCACTAGTAGTCCAATCAGTGCCAATGGTTAGTTTAGTTAAAACCTGGTAAGCTTCAATCAACTATCCATTTGGGGTTCTCTTTTAGTTAGATAGTTGGTTGGCTTTAGTCTTGGGAAAGGATTTTTTAGTCAACCAAAGAATGGTCAAGGATGCCTTTCATAGTCCAGAACCAACCAAGAAACACTTCGAATTAACTCGAGGACAGTTAAACTTTAAGTTTCGACCACCATTACTTTGTGTATATATTCATTTGGGGCCTTAGAGTTAGACTTCTGTGCATTTTGGGAACATGTATTAAAGAAGAGGATGAGGTCTTAAGTACTATACCATGTCTAGTTTCTCTTGTAACACAAAATATTTACACCTTAATCCCTCACAAATGCTAGTATGACTCCACAAAAAGAAAACACTAGACTATGGCTTTGTAATGCTATAAAATAAGTTCAAATACATAGGGCATCACATAAATCAATTAGGATAGTTCACCTTTTATAAATCTATTTTACAAAGTTTAGAGCTTATTGCACCGTAGAAGAAATTTTTTTTTTATGATGAAATTGAGGTATATTACATATGGTATTAGAGAAAAAGGTTACAACATTGGACATGAATAGGGCCATTAGTTTCTTAGCAGATATTTCGATTTATGCAAAACTAATAAACTTTTTGTTACAAACAAAAAACCCTTTATGTTTTGTGTGAATTATGGAAACTCAGGGTGATGCAGAAATCAGAATGGAAGGAAATCTAGAGTAGGGACCTCTTGGAGATCCAAGACAAAATAGTGATAGAATCTCACCTACAGAATTACTCAAAACAATGAGGAATCTTATTATTGAACTGCAGGTTTTCAAAGAAGACAATGAGAAACTAAATAAAGCACAACATGAACAACAAGAGATAAATGAAGTCCTAGTGCGTAGTATACTGACAAAGAAAATCCCAAAGGAGGATAATCATGAAGAGGAGGTCAGTAAAAGGGCCTCCAAGAACTCTGGTCTTGAAGTAGAAAAAAAGGACAAATCATCTAAGGGTACCCCTTCAGCTGAAGATAAAGAAAAACTAGACATAAAAAGGAAACAACTAGATCATCTTGAAGGGGAATTCAAGAATATTAAACCTACTACATTTGATGGGGAATCCAGAAAAGGTGAGGAAGTTGAAGCATGGTTATTAGATATCAAAAATATTTCCAAATATACAACTATTCTAGCAATATGAATGTCAGAATGGCCATTTACAACCTCAAAGGAAAAGCCATCATCTGGTGGCAAGATCCGAAATTGGCAAAATGATTAAAAGATAAATAGATGGAATGGTCCGACTTCAAGAAATATTTCAAGAAATAGTACCTATTTGAAATCTACTATGAAAGGAAAATGAAATCATTTTATGAGTTACAACTTGTCTAGATGACAATGGAGGACCTTATACACAAATTCCTGGAATTACTAAGGTTTGTACCTTACATTCGGGAGGACAAGGTAAAAATCCAGTGATTCCTAAGTTGTTTACCACAGTCCTACAGGGACATAATTGAGTTTGGGGACAGCCCCTGGGAATCGATAAAGTGATGGGAATGTGGATACCCTCATCTAAGGAGGAACTGTCCACATTTAAATCCAACAAACAGAATTGTTGTGCACAAGTTGTAGGAAGCCTTGATGGTGGGCGATGTGGGAAGAAGTTTGCATCGAATAAATGCAGTTGTAGATGGTCGGCAAGATGACCACCAGTCCTGTGTGGTGGATATCGAAGGTAAAATCAATAACACTAGAATTTTTGTTTTAATTGATCCTAGAGCTACGTTAAGTTACATCACTCCTGGTGTAGTAGAGTCAAATAAACTTAAGAGGATGAAACAAACAAAATCTTGGCTGGTGAAATTAGCAACAGGGACTAAAAGGAAAGTGGTTGACTTCATTTCTGATTTTGAATTCAGTTTAGATGGTAAAAACATAAAAACAAATATGAATATTTTGCCACTATGATCATATGATGTGATTATCAAAATGGATTGGTTGGAAAATCACAAGGTAGTTCTAGATTGTTATACAAAGACACTTAATTATAAAGATGATTATGACACTACTAAAACAACCCAAGGTATACCAAAACCAGTATCAGTTAGGCAGGTCTCAACAATGAAATTCAAGAAATGCATAAGAAATGGTTGCCAAGTTTACACCATCCAAGTAAAGAATCCGTTAGAAAAACAAGATAACCCAAAGTTAGAAGAATTTGTTGTCCTACGTGAATTCAGAGAGATGTTTGTTGATGAGATACCAGAATTACCTCCTAGAAGGGAGATAGACTTCTCCATAGACTTGCTACATGGTTCAACCCCTATCTCTAAACCACCTTACCGAATGAGTTTACCAGAATTGACAGAATTAAAAATACAACTGCAGGAGTTATTGGAGAAAGAGTATATCAGACCGAGTGTTTCACCATGGGGAGCACCAGTCCTATTTGTGAAAAAGAAATATGGTACTCTAATACTATGTATCTATTATAGACAATTGAACAAAATGACTATTATGAACAAATACCCCTTACCTAGGATAAATGATCTGTTCGATCAAGTAGGTGGGGCGAAGATATTTTTAAAGTTGGATTTACGATCCGGTTATCATCAAGTTAGAATAAAAGATGAGGACATAAGAAAAATAACTTTTCAAACAAGATATGGACATTACGAATTCGTAGTCATACCTTCCGGACTCACTAACACACCAACCATGTTTATGTGCCTAATGAACAGTATTTTCAGTCAATACTTGGACAAGTTCTTACTGGTATTTATCGACGACATTCTGGTTTACTCTAAAACATAAGAATAACATGAAGAACACTTAAGGATAGTTTTGAAAACTTTGAGGAAGCACAAATTGTACGCTAAATTTGATAAGTGTGATTTTTATCAAAGGAGGATACAATACCTAGGACATGTAATTTCTGTAGACGGCATTGTAGTTGACCCTGAGAAAATAAGGGCCATCATGGAATGGCCAGTACCTAAAGACATAGTGGATATCTGTTCATTCATGGGAATCACCAGATATTATCACAAATTTATAGAGGGGTTTTCCAAAATAGCCTACCTCATCACATCATTACAAAAGAAAGGGACAAAGTTTAACTGGTCACAAAAGTGTCAATACAGTTTTAACAAGTTGAAGGAATTACTGACTACCGCACCCATTTTAAAGGTAGCAGACCCAGATAAAGACTTTACCGTCTTTGTTGATGCAAGTAAAGAAGGACTAGGTGGTGTCATAACCCAGAAGGGACACATGATTTGTTATGAGTCCTGGAAATTAAAAGAACATGTGTGAAATTATGTCACTCATGACTTAGAATTGGCATCATTGATACACGCCTTAAAAATGTGGCGACACTACATAATGGGCATAAAGTTTCTATTGTTGATAGATAATAGCAGGGTGAAATATTTGTTTAGCCAACCAGATCTTAATGCAAGGAAAGCAAGGTGGCTATCCTTCTTGAGTGAATTCGACTTCGAGGTAAGACATATCAAGGGTAAGGAAAATAAGGTAGCAAATGCTCTAAGAAGAAGAGTCCATGGATTATTTGAAATAAATATCAGTAGGGTAGAAAGTGATTTGGAACAAAGAATAAGGACGAAAGGTGCCAATGACGAAAATTACACTAAGATAATGGCAGAATTACAAAACAATACCACAAACTTAGATAAACTAGATATGAGTATCGACAAAAATGGACTATTATGATTTAAAAATAGACTTTACATACCATATTTAGTAGAGTTAAATATAAGAGTCTTGTATGAAGTGCATAAGCAACCATATTCTGGCCATCCAGGATACCAGAAAATGATAACATCACTTAAAAAACTATTTTACTGTCCTAATATGAAGGGAAAAACAACAGAATACTTAGCTAGGTGCCAATATTACCAGCAAGTTAAGGACGGACACCAACATCCAGCCAGCCTTGTAATGACCCTAGTTGGATAAATGTTTAAGAAATTATAAAGTGAAACTAATTAGGGGATTAATTGTGTTAACAAGCTATTAATTAAACAAAGATGATTTAATGATATTAATTAAGTGAGTTATTAATTAATTAAAGGATACAAATGTTATTAATTAATTAATAATTTAATTACAAACTACATTTAATAACTTACGTAATGGATTTAATAGATTAATGGTATATGATATAAAATGGTTGCGTATACAACAAGGGATAACCTATGAATCCCRAGAAGATAAAAGCATTAATGGGAAAGGATAAGAGTAATAAATGGGTTAGGTAGGGAGTAAATGGGGGAGGAGAGTCGGTGAAGGAGGGATAAGGAAGGGAAGGAGTTGGACGGGAGATTATGCTACGGAGGTTGGGGAATGAATTTTGGGGAGCTCTGGATTTGTGGAGAGAGTGAAGTTGTGGAGTGGAATTGATACAGTGCACCGGAGTTGCTGGGGGTTTTGGGCACGGGGGCTAGGATGTCCGTTGATATCCTAGAGCTAGGGAGCTACCTAGTTGGTAGGGAGGAACGGTTTTGGGTAGTGTTCAGAAGAAATCAAGGAGGCAAGCTGTGGAGAGACGGAGGGATAATAGCATCAGGTTCAGGTATTCATTTAGAATTATGCATTGTTTTTGTATTAATTTGTTATTAAATTTATTATTCATTGTTAAAATTACATGCGTACGTGTTA
>JZKD02S1201320.1:1329867-1349017 GCA_000966675.3 Picea glauca
AACGCAGAGATGCAGTGGAAATAAGACTTCATTTCATTAATAAAAAATGACTGAAATATGCTTACAGACACAATGGAAATAAACTAGCTAGGGCGTTGGTAGCTTATCTCTGAGAAGAGATGTGGCTACTACTCGCATCCATGAGAAGATGATTACAATGAGGCTCTAGAGGCCTTTTTACAAGAGATGAGAATTCCAAAATTCATAGACATCCAAAAACCTAACCCTAGGAGATGAAGCGCCAAAAGTCATGTGGGGCCCCGTTTGGGTAAGTTAGTACATCAACTTCCCGGGGTCGTAACTTTTGCATACAATCTTCGTTTTAGGTGTCTGATAGCTTGTTGGAAAGGTATCATCGAGGAGATTCATTTTGGGGGCTCAATCATGCCTTCAAATATCATTGAGAACCTGGATCTCAAAAAAACCTTCATTTAGGCCCTCAAAATGGCCCCGGAAGTTAAAGCCTGCTAAAAATAGTAAGTTGCCAAAATTGCCAGAAAACTATTTTGAGCCAGTTGGAAAAGGTGGGTGGCCACCGATATCCACCTAGATCAATGAATCCATGAGTGGGGAACATGTTGGAACTAACTCTAGGCTGATTTTTACAAGTGGAAAATCAAGGATTTGGCCATTGGCAACCCCTGAAAATATGAGATTTAGAGAGTTGCAAAAATTCCCAAGAGAGGGAAAAAGACCTAGGCAAAAGGATGGTTTTGATATATAGAATATGTGAGGAGGAAAGACGCTGCCTAGTATGATGGGGAAAAGACTATTGGGTTCCTTATTGTTATGAACACTATTGATTGAGTGTGAGGCAAGAGGAGTCAGTTGAAACTGAAAGACATTCATGAGAAGGAGATTCCAAGTTTTCCCTCATGGGTTCATGGTCAGTCTAGGGGGTGAATCAGGAAAGTAGATTGGCTGCCCTATTCTACGATTGGGAGGAACATGGTTGTTCCTTTTGTATTTCCGCAAATTGTTTCAGATATGTATGCTTCCCTTATCTGTTTGAATGATTATATCTAATTTTTGTAATGCATCTATGTGAATGGTTATATCTATTTGTTGTAATACATCTGCTTGAATGATTATATCTATCTATTGAAATGTATCTGTTGCGGAAGGTGAAATATTTTTCATTGTTGTTGGTGTGAAGTTCATGGCAGACGACCAAATTCTAGAGTTGTTCCTCCTATTGTTAAAATGCTAGACAGAAGCACCTATATATATGTATATATATCTGAATGTGTAAAGAAATAGATTAACTTCAAGTGTGTGTTTCGTTTTTGTAATTAAGTTCTAGACATAACTGTCTATGCATAACTAGATTGAGAAAGTATATAGATATATATGTGTACAAGATTATGTCTGAGTCTATAATTAAGTTTCCAGAATTCAAATATAGATCCTATGGATCATAGGTATATATACGTATATGATAACATGAAATATATGTATATATACGTAGACATATAGATCTATTTACTATTGGTGCCTTGCACAGTCAACATTGATTAAAAGAAAATTTAGTGACAATAACAGAAAATTATCTTACACAAGAAACTGTCGTCTTATTATACCAACAACAATTTTTGTATATAGGAAATCAACTATTTCTGAGTAAAGAAAATACCCGTAACGGAGAGTCTAAAGACTCCTCCAAAGTCTTTTCACAGTACCAAACTTTGTCTTGATAGATGATTTTGCGTACAGACTTATAGATTAAGGTTTTCAGAACCTATTAGGTAAAGATGGAATTTTAACTTGGTTACACATGCTATTTCATAGAATGAAAGTAACAGGACAAATGTAAACAATCAGGGAGTTACACAATTTAATATGAAATTCATGAAAACAGTTTTGAGTATACATATGCCTTCTCGTTTGACACAAAATAACACCATAGATTGCAGAAGTAAGATATTGCAGCCTCAAAGGATGACCATTTGTATATGATTACATTTATAAAGAAATAAACCTAGACGTAATTGACAGAATTCATAAACTCTTAAACCTAGCTTTGTTTAATTACCTGAAACATGGACTAGTCAATACCTTTGTGACTGGAAATCATATAGTTTCAGACATTTCATATGCATAGAAGTAAGATAGAGAAAGAGAAAAAGATTGAATAAATATTGGAAGTGAAATAAGCAGTTCGTCTAATTAATTACAAGTTCAGACTGAAGTGCCACAACCATAACACAAAAAATTATACACTCAACACATCTTATCTTGATGAGGATCCACATTGTTAAAAATTCAAAGTGAGGCTATAGGAGTGACAGAACTAACATTATAATATTCAGAATGGTAAGAGAATGTAAATCATATTTACTTCTTCCATTTTCAAGTTTGAACATAATGAAAATCTGATTGAGCCTTTCCACCAATCCTTTAGTTTGAAATCGAACCTCGTTCGGGCTGTGCATTTTAACAACCGAAGTAACACAACTTTAAATAATGTCTATCACTGTGAATTAACCCCTATGACTGAATTTTCCTGATCTTGTGGAGGAGGGCATAATGGAACACAAATTACCTTTCACGCGGATGAAAGTGGTTTTCCTCCATGTATTCGCATAGCGAAAACCCTGCATACATTGGGACAAAACCATTACAATTCGTTCAACATATAGGAGAAGAGTTAATAAAATAGTAAAGTATAACTGAAATAATACTTAACTCTGGATGGAGAGATCCGACACCTTCTATGCTGCGACCATCACGTATCCCCTAGACCAAAAGGGGGAGGAAGAGCCAATATCTCTCTGATGGGTACCCTCACAAAACAAAGGGGGCCATCATCAGTAGCAAGTATCCCAGATCAATCCAATTAACAATATAGAGAAAAAAATAATGATTACTTGTTATATATACAAGTTCCATGATAAACATAAACCTGAGATTTAAGTCAATTTCATAAAGGGAAAAAATATAGAACCATTAATCTATACAATACCCTACGAATAAAATTGAGGAACATGCAGGAACATCACCACGAAAAACAATACAGTTATACACATATTTGCACACATTCAGATTATGAGTAAGTGGGCATGAAGAGAATAACCCGAGTTTTCTTTAGTTACAGTTAGGGCCTGAGTATTACTTAATAGATAATTTGATTGCTAGCTTCTCGAGGAGACTCTCAAACAAGGAAATTGTAGACTTAAGAATTTGTTGATAAGTTGGGAAACAGAGAAAAGGTGAAGAAAAACCCTTGTCTTTGTATACGACAAGAATAGCAACCAACTATTTACTAGTGAGATTTCGTTACCAAAAAATAGGTATAAATTTGGGCTATTACAAGACCTGGCCAAATAAACCCCGAACATAAATCCGACGAAGCATAGTGGGAAACTTCATGAAGGGGAAACTCAACAACGATTGTAGGAGGAGATTATATGAGCATACGGGTAAATTACCATTCACATGAAATGCTTGGAAGAAATCACAAGAAGAATAAATTAAAATAGAGTAAATGATATTGTTGAATGACTAAGTAATGAATGTACAAGTAGGACTATCACTTACCGATAGTAGAAATAGCTGGGAGGTGCTCCATGCTACCAAACACCTTGCAGGCGAAAATCACGAAACAGTGCAAAAGAAAACACAGTGCCCTTTCAAACCATACTCACATAATGACACAATGAACAATGAATACTACCCTAAACACAAAACTATGCATGTTGAATGTAGTAGGTATAATAGGAAAAGTATGCCATGTGACATGAGTGTTTTGGCATGCTTGGGTTGGTTGAGGATACAAAGTTTTCCCTGTTCCTCACCCGCCTACTTTAATGGTCGGGCATAGAATTTACCCCCGACTAACAAACACCTCCAGTGTTATTTATGAGGGTACGTTTGGGTCTTTTAAAGAATATATGTATCGGATTTATCAACCTCTAGTCGCTACTAGTCCATTTAGTGCCAATGGTTAGTTTAGTTAAAATATGGTAAGCTTGAATCAACTGTCCATTTCAGGTTCTCTTTTAGTTAGATAGTTGGTTGGCTTTAGTCGTGGGAAAGGATTTTTTAGTCAACCAAAGAATGGTTGAGGACACCTTTCATAGTATAGAACCAACCATGAAACACTTCAAATTAACTCGAGGATAGTTAAAATTTAAGTTTCGACCACCATTACTTTTTGTATATATTCACTTGAGGCCTTAGAGTTAGACTTGCGCGTGTTTTGGTAACATGTATTAAAGAAGAGGATGAGGTCTTAAGTACTAGACCATGTCTAGTTTCCCTTGTAACACAAAATATTTACAGCTTAATCCCTCACAAATGCTAGTAAAATGCTAGACTATGGATCTGTAATGCTAGAAAATAAGTTCGAATACATGGGGTATCACATAAATCAATAAGGATAGTTCTCCTTTTATAAATCTATTTTACAAAGTTTAGAGCTTATTGCATCGTACAAGAATTTTTTTTTATAATGAAATTGAGGTATATTACACTCACCTTTGTGTATAAAGAACCTTGAGTATGTGTTTTTGTTTTCTTCATCGCGCACCAGAGCCGAACCTCACCAAAGCACATTGGTCATGTTTCAAGCACAAAGACAAAACTTGTTACAGGACCAAAGAGGGGAAACAATGAACGAATGTTTCCTCGAGGGCCTTGTTAGAGGAGTAAATGCAGTAGGTACACACCATTACATATTCCATGTGAAGTCAAGGACATGGCGAGCCTGCATTGGGCATGGTTTTCTAAGTTTCAGCCTGGAGGGTACGAGCCAATCCTCACCATTAATGAACCAGACTAGAAGTAAATGCCTACAGGACCAACCGATCATCCAGCACAAATGGTTTTCGAAGCACTTTATGGCTGAACTATGTTAATAGTCGGGTAGGCTTTAACAATATTAGGAATGGGTTTCTTCTTGCAGCGCTAGAAAAAAACCCTATTGTTATGGTATATGGTTGTTACACTAGACTAAAAGTCAGACGTTGTTATGGCATCCTTATAACAGTCCATATGTTAAATGATATTTTTATGTTATGGATAGTGTTATTATTATGGTATCCATATGTTAATTTATATATATATATATATATATATATATATATATATATATATATAAGGTTAGGGTTATGGTACCCATATGATAGTTTATATGGTAAAAAAAACAAAACAATATATATATATATATATATATATATTGATATGGATAGTGATAGTGTTATGGTATCCACACGATAGTTTGTATGGTAAATGATGTATATCGCTGTGGCTAGTGTTAAGGTTATGGATAGAATATATGACAATTTATAGTCTATGGACTACTACACATTGCATTTTAAATAGCACGACTTGACATAGAAATGGTAGTTATGCAAAGGGCTAGGATATCCCTAGTCGTAACTTTCTTAATTACAAATAAGTGTATGACTCTAATCCAATAACCATGATAACTTTTCTATGCATATAATAAATTAATAAAGAAATGTCTAATGGATTATCTCTATGTCACAATCAAATGTTGGAGAGTCAAGGAACTTTAATGTCCCCTAAAAAAAAAAAAAAATATTTGCGAAATTTGGGGTACATTACAAGTAGCTGAAGGAGTTGAAAATGCTCGTTACGTAAAGGAGAATATGAGCTTAAACGGATGTATGAGGTCAACCATTCCACAACATCCTGGATTCGTGGGGAAGAACCCTAGGACTTTCTTCAAGGAACAAATCTCTAGGCCACTTCTTTATGAAAATATAGTCGCACCTAGAGCAGTTACAACAAGTATTTCAATGACAACAAGTGCAGTATCCCAGTCATCTCCAATGACACAGGTAGGTCCACGACCTTCTCAGGGAGTAACAAGTAGGGGAAGGGGTTCCAGGGGAAGGAACTCATTTCAGAGATTATCACGGCCCAGTGTGCAGGTTCCATCTCATGTTACTTGTTTGGCATGTGGAGCACCTCATTACCAACGTGATTGTCCATAGTTATAAGCTGGTTTTTTGCATAGAGAAGGAAAGGCTCTGATGGGAAGAGTGAGTAGTAGCCATCAGATTTATGCAGTGGTTGATAACCAGGAAGAGCTTCAATCCACTGTGGTGGAGTCGTCAGGTATGCTAAATCATTTCAATGTTAATATTTTATTTGATTATGGTGCTATAGATAGTTTTTTTTCACCTTGTGCATTAGAAAAGTGTGGGTTGGAATCCTACAAGCAAGATGACTTTAATCAAGTAGAAATGGCTTCGGGGGGGAAAAAGTGGTAGGACCTAGTGTCCATAATTGTCTAGTATACCTAGGAGTGTGTACTACTAGGTTGAAGGTGTATGTCACTGCTCTAGGGACGTATGACCTAATCATTGGAATGGACTGGTTAGAATCCCATCGAGCTATGGTAGATTCTTTCATGAAAAGGGTGCTTTGTGTTGAGGATGAAGGATGGTCAGTAGATATCCATGGTGTATGGAGAAAGGTGTCTCTATGATTTATCTTGACCATGCAGGTTAAATGTTGCATGAGTAAAGGTTGTCGATTATATGTAGTGGAAGGAGTCAATGAAGGGAAAGGACCCTCCATGGATTGGTATTCAATATTTTTGAAGTTTGATAATGTTTTTCTGAAAGAGTTTCCTTGGTTACCTCCTGAGAGGGAGATTGATTTTAACATTGAGCTAAAACCTGGTGCAGAGCCAATTTCCAAGACAATGTATAGGATGACAACATCGGAACTTTGTGAGTTACATATGAAGTTGAAGGAACTACTTGACTTAGGGATAATAAGGCCTAATGTCTCACCTTGGGGTGCACCAGTAATTTTTATCAATAATAAGGATGGTTCCTTATGAGTGTGTATAGGTTACAGGGACTTGAACTGTGATATAGTGAAAAATAGGTACACAATGCCACAGACAGATTATCTCTTTGATTAGATGAAAGGAGAAACAATTTTCTCAAAAATTGATCTACAATCAAGGTATAACCATTTAAGGATTAAAGAAGGAGATATTCCTAAAAATTCCTTTCGAACTCGGTTTGGGAATTATGAGTTCATTGTAGTACCTTTTGGTTTTACCAATGCACCAACAATATTCATGAGCCTCATTAATGGTGTATTTCGAAGGTACTTATATCTCTTTGTACAGGTCTTTTTAGATGATATCCTCATATATTCTAGGAATGAAAGAGAACAAGAGGAACACTTGCAACTGGTGTTGTCATGCCCTGGAGAGAACAAATTGTATGGAAAGTGGTTGAAGTGTTATTTCTTTCAGAAAGAGATTGACTATTTAGGTCATGTCATTTCCAATGCAGGGATCTTTGTGGACCCAAAAAAGGATAAGGCCATTATGGAATGGCCAGTGCCAAAAAATGCTCATGAGGTGAGAAGCTTCATGGGGCTAGCGGGTTATTATCGTAGGTTTTTGGAAGGGTTATCTAAGATAGAGAAATCCATCACCACCTTGCAGTGAAAAGGGGTCAGGTATGAATGGACAGAGGATTGTGATATTGCATTCATAGATCTTAAGATGTTACTAAATAGTCTGCCAATTCTATGAGTGTCAGATATGGAAAAAGACTTCACATTCTACACAGATTCTTCGAAGCAACGATTGGGGTTCGTGATAATGTAGGATGGGGGAGTGACAACATATGCATCAATAAAGTTGAAGAAACATGAGGATCTTTACACTACTCATGATTAAGAGTTGGTAGTTGTAATGCTAGCTCTGAAACTTTGGAGGCATTATCTAGTGGGGTGAAGCTTTGAGCTCAAAATAGACCATGAAAGTTTAAATAATATTTTCACTCAAAGGGGCCTAAATGCAAGTCAGATGAAATGGAGTGAGTTTATGAGTGAGTACGATTTTTGAATTTCGTACATCAATGGAAAGAATAATGTGGTCGCAGAAGCCTTGAGAAGGAGACCACATGTCTTTTCCTTGGTGCCCTTAAAGGTTAATCTGAGGGAGAAAGTGTTGGGGAAAATTATTGGAGATAGTTGGTATTTAAAGGTTAATTCAACCCTCAAGAATGGGAGGAAATTAGATCCAAAGTATGAAGGATATAGCCTGGAAAAAGATGGATTATTAATATATCAGGAAAGGATGTACATCTTCGAAGGTGGGGATATTCGAAGCATCATACTGAAGGAATCACATAGATAACTTTATTGTGTACATCCAGGTGTGAAGAAAACGTACACAGACATGAAGAATATTTTCTTCTAGGTAGGCACGAAGCGTGATGTAGTCCATTTAGTCGCCAAGTTCCTAGAGTGTCTATAACATCCCCAAAAATTAATTATTTTTAAATCTGAAATTTACTTTGGAATTTATTTTTCGTTTTGAGTAGATTCGAAATTGGAAAATTATTGCCATTTATGGTAATTCCGAGCTTTGAATTTAGTTAATTGTAATTTATAATTATGACTGTTGGGCATAGATCTTATTTGACCCAACTAACTATTTGACTATAACACTTGTATGAAATAAAATATTTTATATTTATTGTTGGTGGACAAATTGAACAACCATGTTAAAATCAGGTGACGATGACTCCATGAGAGGGGAACATGTTGGAACTACCTCAGCGTTGAATGTGACGTGGAAAATCAAGAATTTGGCCATTGGCAGCCCCTGAAAATCAGGGATTTGGAAAGCTGCGAAAATTCCCAGGGGGGGGGATAAGACCTAGGGAAAAATTGCTTTTAATATATAGCATATGGGAGGAGGCAGGATGATTCCTAATATGCTAGGGAAAGAAGAATTATCTTATGTTGTTATGAACACTATTTTCGGAGTGTGAGGTAAGTAGAAGTTGTTGAAACTGAAGGACTATTGTTGAGGTGGAGTTTTGAGTTCGCCCTCATGGATTCATGGCTAGGATAGGGGGTGAATGGAAAAAGTAGCATTGGTTGTTCTGTTATAAGGTTGGGAGGAACGTGTATGTTCCATTTGTTTCAACGAACTTGCTCAAATATGTTCATATACTATTTTTCTAGTTATATGTATATTTCTTTAAATGGCTAATAGAATACATCTATACCATGTTGGGTGAATTATTTTTGTTGATTTACTTTCTAAACAGGAATCACTTTGATTTAAATGGCTAATAGAATACATCTATACAATGTTGGGTGAATTATTTATGTTGAATTTCTTTCTAAACAAGAATCGTTTTGATTTAAATGGATGAAGAAGTATATCTAGCATAATGTTGTATGAATTACTACTATAAGATAAACTATGAATGGATGGAGACAACTGTAGGATAAACCCCCTACAAATTTAATTTAATATTTTGAATAAACTGCCTATACATCTTAATTATGAATAGAACTAGAATTATGTAAAACACGTTGGAATGCTTCTAGTTTAAAACAAAATCAGTCTGATTCTACTTCAGATAGTATAGATCCCGTGTTTATATAAGTACAAGAAATCCATCGAAGAAATCATTTATTGCATAATTGACGAAGGAAAATGCTAAAGGGTACTCAAGAATTTAAAGTGATTGTACATTCACATATTATTTTAAGGAATTTATATAGAGCCATAACACTCGTATAATAACTATGTATGATGAGAATAACATTGTATATATATATATACTTAACATCTGTACAAAAGATTTGATGTTCTATTTCAATATCTAAAGATTCATATAATGAGAATCTCAACAATGATATGGGAAGGTAAACACATATATTCATTTTATGTCAGAATTTTATCTTGTCTAGTTCAAAGTATTACAAAACAACGCCCATTTTTCTCTGAGTCGAATAACGTAGAAGACAAAAAATTCAGTGAACTTAAAGAATATAAATTTCGGAAATACACAAGTTTAAATACATATACACATGATTGTAGGTTTCCAGACTGCATATCGAACATGTATTAAAAATATAATGGAAGACAAATAGTCTAACTATTCATAGTGGAATTTCTGGAAATGAAATGATGGAAAGCAAATAGTATGGCTAGTCACAAATGGAGACCTGGAAAAGAAAATATTATAAGGGTAAACGAATAGGCTAGCATACCGCGTAAGAGATTATGAGATAAAATGATACAGGAGTAAATTAATTGAAGTGAAGGGTATATACCCTGGAATAACATATTTTCAATATGCACGGACCTACTACAATGATAATTCAAAAAGGGTAAAGCTACAAGATTAAACAAGAAATCGTTCAAATTTCTCTATAGGATCCAACTTGAATAATGATACATCCATATTCAATTTATACCATTCAATTATTTTACATAGTAATAAGTTTATGACCCTTACGCCCTTCCTTTAAAATTGGAGATACAGAGCTAAAGGAATAGACTATCTTTATGAATGGATTTTTTTTTACCCACAGTGATAGCATTCTAGTTTTAGAATCGTATCAATCCTTAGAAACCTAGGACACTCCTTTAAGGGCAGATAAATGAAACCCAAATACCTTTTGTGAGTATGGTAGGGGCCTGCATGTGGGATTGTGAATGGTCGAAGTCCTTGCAAGGAAATACAAATTCAACATTAGTATTATACAACAGAAGTAAGATGGATGTAATTTTCAATGGAATGATTAATGACAAGAAAAGTTTATTTCAGAGTTGCACTTAACTTACAACTTGGAGACCTGGTGTCCTTTCCCTGTCATGCTTTGGTTGAACAGATGTCCCATACCGAAGGGGAGGATGGTCAAAGAAATTTTTGATGGGTAACCTCACAACGACATGGACCCATCATTAGAATTGGTCATCAAGTCGTTTAAGTCAAACTCTTCAGGAAAATAAATAAACAAACAATCTTAACATTGAAACCAAACTACATGGGTTCACGTAGTGTGAGAAGGACGAATCCATTACACAGACTTTAAACATAGAGTTAAATGCTATATGCCAACGAAGTCATCAAATCTAACATGAACCAACTGTATGTGTTGAAAAGGACATTTTTAATCAAATATTAAATACAGAGTTAACGTTCTTGCCAAATTTTATTAAGGCTTTGAATGGAGTTTACCACTTACAGAAAACAACAATAACAGTAGGAGAACACTCAAATTTATTACAGGCTCAAATATTTGTATGATGTAGGGTATCCCTTAACAAAACTGTTCAGGACACATAATCCCCATAATTTTTTATGTACCAAATGGAAATACACTAAGAATACATTACAATCGTAAGAACTAACTAAGGGCCTGATAAAACCTACATAAGGGTGGGTTCCCAAATAAAACACAAATAACATGCATTCCACACTACAGGTTTTCAACTCCTAGACTAGAAGCCCCCGTAGGCTCACAGAGGCTCAACACCAATTAACAATGAATAACATTAGAGTAACTGTAAGGAATGTAGGGGAACAATGAAAGCCTAAGGGTAAAGTACATACAAAAACTATGCATGTGCAAACTCATTGAAAATCAGAAATAAGAAGGCAAAATGTCGAGTCCTTTTAGGAATATTGAAAATAAAACAACCATGAAGTCTACTTATGCAAGAGCATCGTGAACTTACCAGGATAGTTGGGTAGAGATGCTTGCTTCCACCGGGTAAAATCCTCCAAGTCATTGATCTCCCTCACTGAGAAAATAAAATGCAGAATTAATTTAGAGAACTTCACAAATGACAAAAGAAAACTCATCTATCCCTGAAAAAACCTTACCATGCAGAGTAAATGACTATGGTACGAAGGATGGTCTTGTCCATGTGATGGGGAAGAGATGGAACGATCTTATTGGACAAAGTGACAAGTGATAATCATCGAGTTTCACACTCACAAAGTCTCCATTAGTGGTCGGATAAGTGGTTTAATTCACGCCTGACAGGAAACCTCCCTTTCACTTTAAGACGTGCGAAGTAAAGGATAGTCTCATCGTGATACACCAAATTGGACCACTTAAATCTAACTACTATATTTTATTTAATACCTCATTCAGATGAGGCATCATTCATTTGAGACATCTTTCAGTTAAGAAAGAGTTAAACGAGTTTGTTAGGATTGATATTTGTTAAGAAAACCTTTATTTCAATAGTACCTGGAAGCTAATTACCCAACCAATAAAGGATAGGGGATTCACTTGATTTATTTCCCAGGTGAAGTAATATCAAATACCTTATATTAAGTTGATAATATTTCACAGAGGATGTATACACCTGACCCATTTTACTTTTTCCATGGTATACAAATTTTTATTTTTAAAGTCAATGAGATTTACCTATGCACGCAAGCATAGAAGCTTATTCTTAGGGAAGAGTATAGGATCTTGAGTCCTAAGTCTAATATGATATGGATATACATATATATGTAAGTATTAGAATAGATTTAGGAATGAAGGGTAAATATAAGAATGTGGAGATTTATTTAGATAAGAACTTTGTTCAGTGTGAAAAATGCTTATAAATGAGCATTCGCCGTTTGATAGTGAGAACATAAGAAATCTCGCAAATATTAACAATGGTGTTAAATACTACCTTCTCTTAACTAAGAGTCTGCTAAATGAAATTTGGAGATTAATGTTCCTCATATATTTTTTTTTATTGGGCGAATTTGAGGTACATTATAGTGTCAACAAGTGAAGGCTAACCACCACCACCCAGAAGGTCTCCTACAACCGAATGATGTTCCTATGTCCAAGGGAGAAGTACTTTCTATGGATTTTGTTGTTGGACTTCCACTCACATTGCACAAACACAATGTCATTCTTATGATACTTGATAAGTTGACCAAGAGTGCTCATTTTATTTCAGGTAGAGACACTTATGATGTCACTAATGTGGCATGCATGTTTATAAGTAAGGTCATTCGTCTACATGGGTTACCCAAGAATATCATTTCAGATCGGGACTCTCGATTCACATCTAGTTTTTGAACAAGTTTGCAGTCAACATTGGGAATGCAGTTGAACTTAAGCACAACATATTATCCCGAAACAGATGGGAAAACTAAGAGAGTAAATCAAGTTATGGAGGACATGCTTAGGATGTATGTTATTGATAATCAAACCCTCTAGGAGAAGTACCTACCTTTGGTAGAGTTCGCCTACAATAATAGTTTTCATATCTCCATTGGAATGGAACCCTATGAAGCTCTGTATGGAAGGCCATGCAAGACACCATTGAGTTGGGAAAGGTTAGAAGACTAAGTGATAGTTGGGCCATAATTAATTCAAGATATGGAGGAACGGGTGATTCATATTAGGTAGTGACTAAAGGAAGCACATGATAGACATAAAATTTATGTTGATGCACATACGACTGACCGAAGTTATAAAGTGGGAGATCAAGTTTTCATTTGTATGAGGCCTAATAAGAGTACCATTAGGTTCGGCAAGGGGAAAAAGTTGTCGCCTCTCTTTATAGGACCATTCAAAATCCAATAGAGAATTGGAATTGTTCCTATCGTCACTTACTTCCAACCCACTTGCATAAAACTCATAATGTTTTTAATGTGTCTATTCTACGTCATTATGTTGTTGACTATTCTCATAAATTGAATTGGAAGGAATTGAAGGTATTGGACGTGGGAACCCTCATGGTCGAACCGTTACGTGTATTGGACCATAGGGTCTAATAGCTTAGGAATCATTTTCTAGAACAAGTTAATGTCCATTGGGACAAGTATAGCCCAGGATATGCTACTTGGCAGGATGTAGAGACCTTACAACGAGATCATCCCTTAGTTTTTTTACCACCTCGGAATCATGTTTCCCAAAGGTTGGGTGTATGTTATGCCACATTTTTACTTAGATATCTAGAATTACTTAAGGCCTAATAATCTTTTATTTTTTATTAACTGTGAAAATATTAATGATACACTTGAAATTTTAAGACATATGGACCTATGTGAATGTCAGTTCTATGAATGTTTATCCTTATTTGAATTATGATGGATATTATGCAATATATTTCTAACTTTATGAAATTTAAATTTGTTGGTACGTCGATACCAAATAGAGAATATGATTAAATGCATTGCATGATAATAATGCATATATATGTATGAGTTTGTGTTATAGACTAATCTGCGGGTCAATGAGCTATGAATTAGTCAAAGGATAATGATAATAAAAGTTGATGTTGTGAACATTGACCAAGAAAGAATATGGTATGAATCTTGGTATATGAAATTATGTTGGTTCAAATGAATTTCTATGATATGTGGACAAGTGTAGGTTTTTCAGGTGGTGAGACTTCTTTAAACTGAATATATGATGACAAAATTACCAGCAACGCAGTTTCACTATACGGTCCATGGTAATGTGTTGTCCCTAGTTATATTAGGAGGGGTGGATGCATTTCCCACCATGTATCCTATGAATCCTAGACTCATGGGAGGACAGTTTTATCTCATGCTCCCCTAGACATGTGATGATGACTTCCAGTTTCCTACCATGGAAGCTTGGTCAAGAGAGTTGACACTTCCGCTTACGGGTTCTATCTGGAGTTAGGTCAATATAGTTGATACTCCAAGATAGTCTAGAAGAGGAAGGATAGGGATGGAATATGGAAGTGGGTTAGGGAGTAAGGATGACTAGAAGCAGTTGAGAGTGTGTGGAGTTTTCACCAGCTTATAGTAAAATTTCTTGATTTACACTTTTTGAAAAATATGTATATATGTATATTTATAATTTCTTAACTGAACTACAATTATATAAGTGAATGTTACTTGTGCTAAATTATTATAATTGAGGGATTTTGTGAACATTTTAAATGGTTTACGATCTTTTATGAAATGAATGTTCTTGTTGATTGGACTACATGCATACAAGAATTACTTTAGGTGTGATAAGTATTGTCATTATTAGATGTGTGAGTCTTGTATGTGCTAGCTACACATGCATTCTTTGCACATGTACACTAGTATGGATAAGTGTTTTAAATTGATGATATTGTTTTATCTGATATGGATGTATGAATCATGTATCATTACACTTGTATTGTGAATTAATTTAGCTTCAGGATGAAGTTTTTTGAAGGGTGAGTGTATGTAACAACCCAATTATTTTTTATTGATCATAGTTGTTAACTTAAATTTTATTAATTATTAAATTAAATACAATGGATTTTTATTTTACTATTTTATTATATTATGGTAGGTGAGGGAATTAATGAAGGGATAAGGCAGTTTGGGAATTGAAAGAAGGGGAGAGATTTGAGAGAGGAGGATAAGGAAGGGGGGAGAGGACTTTGAAGGGGGTCTTTCTTTTGGGAAAAATATTTATGGAAGAAGAAGGCAAGGAGGAAATTATGGAAGAGAGGGAGGAGAAGGAGGAAATTGGAGGAAAGATTGTGTTTGGGGAACTTTTACAGGGGCATTGTTGTTGCTAGGAACTTTTGGCTCAGGGGCTAGGAAAATGCAAGGATTCCCGGAGCTAGGGAGTCAAAGAGGTTGTTCCTAGTTTTCTAGGCGGTAAATATTCAGTTTCAGGAAAGCATTCAAGCAAGCACTTTCAAAAAGAAATTTCAGCAGAACGACATGTTTAGTCAAGAGGTAAATTCAGAAATTATTATTTTTGTACTAAATTCAAGAAATTTCAAGTTATAGAAGGTATAGATATACTATTTCATGCCTTAGATTTTGTTCTTAAATCTTGCAACAAGAATGGAAGAAATCCTCTATCATGGTTAAATAGAAATATATATCAACTCTAGTTTTAAATCCATTACGACTATTACATGTATACTTCCATGATGGGTAAGAGAATTTCTAGTGTTGTTGTTGGACAAGTTCATAAAATGTACAATGTGGTGAGTAGGGATAAAGCTAATGATGTTTTATCATAATGTTTTTATGGAAAATGGAAGTTTATTTAATACCATTGGTTCAACATATTAAAAAATAAATGGTGAGAAAAATCATAGTTGGGGCCAAGATATACATCCCTAGGTTATAAGAAAATGAGGACATCATTGTTAGATAACGGGGTGAGAAGAATGAAAGGTATTATGGCATGCCTCAAACAATATTGTGTATTCTTATAGGGTGTTCAATATTCATGGATGGTTGGACAAAAATTCAACAAAGGTCATTATTGAATATTATTGTCACATCCTCGATAGGAACTTGTTTTTTAAGATCAATTGAATGTAGTGTAAAACTTAATAATTATACCTTCATGTTTGAGTTGTTGAGGGATGAAATAGATGAGGTTGGTCCTTTGAATGTAGTGCATACAATCATATATGTACCACCTTTTTGCAGAGTAGCGTGATTGATGGTCCAAAGTTGATGTAGGCATATATTTTGGACTCCTTGTTCTTTAAATTCCCATAAAAATGTCCTCAAAGACATTAGGAAAATATATTGTATTTAAAAACGTTTTTCAAATGCAAGAGATGCACAAATTTTCATTTGCAACCACCATGCTTCATTAGAAATCTACATGATAAAATGAAGAAAGCAATTTTTAGAACATGCAGAAACAACATATGCCACATGTACTTCATTCTTCTTCAATGTATGATTGAGGTGCATGCATCCTTACAAACAACTATTGTTTCTTGAGAGTGGAATGTTTGGTCCTATTCTAAATAATATCAATCCAAGAAGATAAGAGATATGCTTCTTGATTAAGAATGGTGGTATGATTGTAGATATGTTGATTCTTTCACAACTCCAAAAGTGGGGTTGATTAGGTATGAAAATTCAAATTCCCTTAATCTTGGGGAAATATATAAATGTATGGGTAGCATGGTGGGAAACGTAAGGAACATAATTCAGTAGAGAAATCCATCTTTGGATTTTATTGAGAAATTCACAATATAATAGAAATGATATGGTTCAAACTCAATACCACTCTTCATGTGGTTGCATATGCCCATAATCCAAAGTGGTATATGGAGAGACCAAATAGAGTTATACCCATTGATGATGAGTGAGTAAAGAATGGGTTTCTTAATTCCATAAGAAATATGTATACTCCTAATGAAGCATGTTTGACGTAGGAAACATTTATTGATTTTTGTACCTTAAGTCCCCCTGCATTCATTCACTCGGGATACAAATCAGGAAATCAATATTTATGTGCAAAATAATCCCATTGGATGGTGGATAATGTATGGGGGGAGGTTCAAGAACTTAGAAAACTTGACTCACACTTTCTATCTCAACTTTTTAGTTCCTCAACAACGATATGAATTCGTTCACCTATAGTTTTGACCACTCAACTAAGAGGAATAGGCTTACCTTGAATAGAATGTAGAAATTGGTTTATGTGCATAGTTGTCTTCAACTTTGTTTAAGGAATATACTTGAGTATTTAGAATGACATGCATCAAGGTGGGATGTGGATGTTAAATATGCTACTCAGATTCATGACGATGAGGATAATCTGTCACCAACTGCAAGCTTGGTTGGCATACCCTTAGATGATGTTGCATTTAATCTTGATGATTATGATGATGATGATGATGATGGTGATGATGGATTTGATCGAGATACAATTCCCAATGAAGCTCAATTTTATATGGATATCTTTTCGACTGAAGATCACAAGTTATGATAACCTTCATTTCTAATGATATATTTTGGGCCTTGGTCTTTGCGCATTTTTGGACCATGTTTTACTTTGGTCATTTTTTTCATCTTTTGGATTATGTAGTACTTTAAGAATTTTAGTAATTTTGAACTATATGTTACTTTAGGAATTTTACCAATATGAATATTAATATGATGTTGGTTCTATTAACAATATTACTAGCTTAAAAAATCGCTCTGCAACTAGGGTTTTGATTGCCCCTGTCGCCGAATACTGAGCCCGCACAATGGCAACCCCGCAGGGGCCCCCGAACCGCCGGGAAGGAGATCTACCAGGAGTAACCTACAGCCAGGTCACGGCTAACGCTACCTCGGAGACTGGAATCAAGAGGCCGGCCTTTGAAATGCCTCCCGAAATGYGCGAGCAGCTTCTTGCYGAGGGCACCTTCAAGGACCGCGAAATGGACATCGACTCRTCCAAGGAAAAYGCCGCTGCAARAGGTTCARCTMCGTGGRTACCAGGGAAATGCATCCCACAGGCTCCGCAAGCCCCAAAATACATTATATGCACACCCCGTATTGAGGAGCAGAAGCAGTTCATGCGAGACAATGCTCTCGTTGGGAAGTTCTTAGGGCTTTGGCCCTCTGAACGCGACCTTGTTAAATGGATCCAATACTGGTGGAAACCGAAAGGCCACTATGATCTACAACTGGGCTCCAAGGGTTTCTTCACAATAATCTTTCACAATCTAGAAGATCGGAACCGCATCTTCGATGGGGGGCCATACTTCTATAACTCTGCTGGACTATTTCTGAGATTCTGGACAGAAAATTTCAGCCCAGAGAAAGAAGACTTTGCGCATGCACCGGTCTGGCTCCGACTATACTCTCTTCCTCAGGAATTCTGGCTAGAAGAGGTCCTTGCCGGCATAGGCAACACCATCGGCATATATGTCAAGTCCTCTGAAGCCACTAAGCATAGGCGCTACACCTCATATGCTCGAATCTGTGTGTATCTGAACATAGCTAAGCCGCTCCCAGGATCCATCACTCTTGAGTATCATGACGAAGACTGGTCCCAGACCATCGACTATGAACACATCCCCTTCCGATGCAGGAAATTCCATGAACACGACCACCTCTTCAGAGAATGCCCGCTCAATCAAATCAACAAAGAAGGAAACCCAGAAGGCCGCAAGGATAATGAAGGGTTCACGCAGCAGGCAGGCAAACGACGGCAGGGAGGATGAAGGACTGCGACCCAGGTAAACAAAGATCCCTCTACTGGCAATAAATTCGCCATTTTACAAGATACTCCTGACAACCTGGTAGCCCCTGCAAATGCGAATCCTCCACTACCAAATACCCAACCCAGGACTGAAAACCCTAACCCCAACAAAACTTCCCAGAATAATCACCAAGACCCCTCCCCTTCGAGATTGGATCAGGGACCTTCAGCAATGCCAGAGCTAGAGGATGTAGACGAGGAAATGGAGATCGAGGACCCGGACCTTGCGGGAGTGGATATAGAACATCTTGAACATGCCTACCGCCACCAGAAACTCTATACCATACCCAGAGATCGGCTTAGGAAAGTGCACAAGATCTTTCTCAACTCCTCCGCAGGATCTACAGCTAGGGCTAGCAAAGCCTTGGGAATCCAGGGAAGTCAGACCAAAAGCACAAGCAAAAGTCAAAAG
>JZKD02S1201320.1:1363268-1375795 GCA_000966675.3 Picea glauca
CTCGGATTTGATGTCAAATCGACTTGGGAGCCGATCCATTAGTGGTTGGGAGGCCGACCAGCTTCATAAATGCGCCGTTTGGCAGGCGCGCGGGTTTTGTACCCCACAACCGCGCCTATGCGCTCAAAATACGAAGATGTTGCACGCGCGCGCGTGCGCCCAGTGGGTGCATCGCGCTTTTTAATTTTTTGGCCATTTTTGCATAGTTTTGACCCTTTTGTTGTGCTGTGGAGTTAATCCTTGTGCCATGAACGACTGTTTTTCTGTGTTGACGACGCGGAGTTCTTGTCGCCCTGTGCGGACGAAATTTCAGTGATAACATACTTCAAAGACAATATTGGCATGATGAAAAATGTCTACCTCATTGAGAGGGAGTGTTGATGTTTGGACAACATCAAGAACACATTCTCTTGGAATAATAATTAATAATAAAATTATTGATTATTAAATATCATATATAATAATTAAATGATAATAATAAATAATTATTGATTATTCAAGGGACACATCCTTTCATTGATGGTAACCACATGTTCCCTATATACGAAATTTTCATCATTGTAATAATATATTGATTATATCTCATATGAAGAAAAACAACATAGAGGAGGGATCATTCTCATGGCCATAGGCCCATGAATCTACAGATCAGGGCATGATCTTGCATGTATTAGATGTTTTGTGCGAGAGTAGGTAGTTTAATTTATACTAAGGTATTTTTATAGTTTGGGGAATGTGATTCAAGGATCGTCTTTTCTCAGGGAATTTGTTTTCTTGGTCTTTCGGAGTTAGCAGTTCAGTATGAAGAAAAGAATCAGTTGACTGCTCTTTTTGCATAGGGTTTTGGATCTCGGGGCCTAGGTTAGGATGTGAGGATTCTAGTTGGAGGGAAGAGAAGCTAGTACTAGACACCACATTAGGAAAGGAGGGGGAAACACCACCCCCTGCGATGGCCTCCATTAAGGAAATTATATCTAGGAACAAGATTCAAAGAGGATAGGGTTCAGAGTTGATTTTATTTAACCATCATTCTCATCTACAACTTTATTTCACTTACATAAAGTGAAGGTTCATGAACATTATTTTTTTTACAAGACACCACGTCATTACTATTGTATTCTAATACTAAGATCTTCCACTATACTCAGTTTATCCTTACATTCCCCCTAAAATCATAGTTGTCTTCTTAACAATATTTTTATCTTTCTCCTCTCTAAACCCTAATTATGTAAAAGGATTTCAATTTATTCTCAACAATGCTCATTTTTGGCATTCTCAAAGCAAGAAAAGAGTGAACAAATTCCATGATCCATTTGTGCCATTTTACTACCTGAGGTTTATTGTTCCACATAAAATTCTAATACTTAAAACAAAATTGGCCATAGCTATAGTTTATTACCATTAAAGGAAATTTAGACTTAAAATGGAAAAATAAGAAAAAAAAAGCATGCTTATTGAGTTGGAAATTCAATAACCAATGGAATTTCAAAGAATTTAGTCAATGCTAATTGTTGAATTGGACATACGGAAGTCAAGGATGATTGCATGTCATGTTTTTATTTGAAAACATTTAACCGTAAGTACATGTCACCTTGGTTCAGATGTTTATAAGATATGATAAATAACTTTGAAATACTAAATATGTAATATTTTATATTATTAGTACTTCCATTACTAATTATTATTTATTGCATTTCCATTATTATTATATATCCATAATATTTAATAATATATTATTATTGTATATTCATTATTGATGTGCATCTCTAGTGAGTCTTAGTGGATTTTAACAATCATAATCATCATTATCAATAAGTTCATCGTGTGTAACATTATTCAACATGAGAATAATTATTATCCTCCCACTTAGTACTAATGTTATAATGAAAAGATATATCCCAAAAATATCCCAAAAATATATTACATAAACAACAAAATAAACAATAAAATAATATTATTATCATATTATATATTATTATAATAATATACATGATGAAATATAAATAAATCAATTTAATATATCTCCATGAATGTTGACCATCCATATTTTTCGCACTCATGACTCACCTGTTGAACTTATGCTTATACTGAGAGGGGGGGGGGGTGTTTGAATCAATATAAGATAATTTTTACTTTAATTGAGCATTCATCAACCATTCATTAACTTTAAAACAATAAATGCATGTAAACTCAAATCAAAGTACACAAAGTTTAACATGGAAACCCTTGTGAGAGAAAACCACAAAAACTTTATTTTATAAATATATGTAGGAACCAACCTACTATTACAAATATTGTAGGCACCAACCTACTAGAGACACCAATATCCTTATTTGAGCACCAACTCAACAAGATATTGTGTAGGCACCAACCTATTGGAGACACCAATCTCCTCATTTGAGCACCAACTCAATAAGATATTGTGTAGGAAATAACCTAATGGAGACACCAATATCCTCAATTGAGCACCAACTGAGTAAGACCTATATAGACACCCATATGATATCTTCATAAAAATATTAATTTTAAATCCACCTTCATGCTTCATACTTCGTGTATTTCCTATCATCATCATACCCTTAACTTTCATGCTCCAACACCTCTCTTTGATTCATACCCCAAACATAGATTCAAACTCTAGTATGATTTATCCTTCGTTCCCCAATGAACCTTGTAGCATCATTCCCATAATATAATCCTAGACTGCATCATCACAACCTCAAAACACCACACTTTTCAACATCATATACCTTAGTCCTTCATCGTGAACCCTTAAAAATCCAAGAAAAATCATCTTAGACTTTTAGACCCAAAGAATACTCTCGAGATTCTCTTGTGCACCTCAAAATTGATATTATTTCTTGGATGTTCTTGAAATGCACACATATATCCTATATTTATAGTCTTTTGCGCTCACTTTTAAGTTCAACCTGTAAAGATTGGTTGGCTTGACCTGAACTTTCTAGTTGGGTTGTTTGACATAAAAATTCAAATCTCCTCATTCCTAAAGATTTATAAGGAGTTCCATATACCATTTGAAAGGTACCCGAATAAGAATTCCAACCATATAACCTATTCTCCCATTTGATCTATGTATTTAGAATAAAAATTCCTTCAAATATACGATATCCAAATTGAGCATTAAAAAAAAAAACAATATTTCCAACAATCTCGATCTTGCAATATTTATCTTGGACATCTATAGTCTCCCCCTGTCTTTGACATCAATGAAAACAATATTTCCAACAACACCTTTTCATGAAAGTAGATATTTAAACTCATAACCCACTATTTAATGGATTTAATACATAAAAGGTAAATTTTATATTGTGTATAATAATTAGTTAAATATACTATATAATGTATTTATAAGGATTATATATTAAATCTACAGAAAGTGATGATGATGATGGTTAATTTACACTGAGTCCAAATTTGGTCTATAAGACCATAAGAATGTAAGGAAATTACTTGGGTTTCTTTGTAATTCAAGTTTTGTGCTTGAAAATATTTAAAAGAAGCATTACTAAATCACCATATATTTTATGAGTGAAAATGTTATGAAGGTCGATATTTTAAAAATTATTTTTAAATTGTGATTTAATGTGGGTGTACATAGGAAAATATAAAAGAAAGTAATTTTCATATTCAACCCACTTAGTCTCATAAATATGGCAAATTCTTCCGACCCACAACATTTTATGAATCATCCAATGCCCTACTTCACCGTGGATATCGTGAGGGTTTTTCATTAGTTCAATAATATTGATTTTCTTCTTTAAGCTAGTTAAAATTGTTTGATACATTTGATCTTCTAGATTAGGGTTGATCACCTTCTTATAGTATCTTTATCTTATTTTATCCACTAATTCTTTGTTGTGCCACAATTTCTCCTTGAATTTAGATAAAAGAATATGTTTTATATTATTGCTATTATATATAGTGACCTCTTCCTCTATACCCTAATGATTTATCCAAGGCTTGACATATTTATGCCAACCTTTGTTTAGTTATAACTAGTTTTGACTTGATTTTGAAGAAATATTAGGAATCCTCTAGTCTTCCAAGTTTTTATCTTGGTCTTGTATATTAGGTACATATTCATAGTTGTGCTCTCAATGGGGGAAAGACTCACTTCTATGAGGAGGATGAGATAGAGTGTATTACCTTTGATTATGAGATTATAAGTTATAAAACACTTTTGGATTTGATTTATCTTTCTCAACAATTATCTAGAGATGTTGCAATCACAAACTTCACAACGATATAAGATAACATGAGTGACAAGTGTTTCAAATATGAGTTTCCTCTTATCTCATAGCCAAAGGTATACTAATTTACATTTTTTTTAAGCCCATAATGATATTTACATCCTCCATTTACCCTTTTCTCAATGCTATAGTTCCTGATGAGCTTGTGACAAAGATCAATTTTGAGATATTTGTATGAAGTCACTTCCTCCAAGATATTATTGTCATATATGAAATTAGCATAAGTGATATTTATTTATTTAATAATGATAACCTTCATTTCGTCATTGTTAATAGTCATACCTATACTAGAGAAGAACCTTTAGAATTTGTAGTTGCTTCTAAAAATTATATGGACTCCTCACCATAAGAATAATATGATTATCATAAAGAATGAGGATGATTAATATACAACTTAGAGTCAAGATAACACAACCTAGTTCTTCAAAACAACCATCTAACGCGTTAATGTATATTCTAGAATGGGTAGGGAACAAGCTACAACCTTTCTTAACTTCTATATTACAATTAATTTCTTCCGACTAGCCCCAAATATTGCTAAACTACAAAAACTATTACCATACATACATATATTAATATGGCCCTAATTACAGGACCTCACCCTTGAGAAATCAATAGAATCAAACCTGTTACCAACAACAAGAATAAAAAATCACATCTAACTCTAGACTAATTGAGCTAACCCTCGAGACTATATTATAATTTTAAACTATTATATTATTATAACATAATTATTATATAATATTTAATTTCTACTTATAAAATCAAAGTATAGTTATAGTTATTGATGTGTAGAATTATATAGTTGTTATATCAAATTTAATTTGTAAAACAATATAAGCATGGATCTTTTTGATAAGTACACACCGATAGTATTATTATCTTATATTTATTAATTCATATTATACTATGATTATATTATATATTCTTTATTGTTATATTATATATTTTAAATTAGTATTATTATATATCACGATCATATATTAATATTATATGTTACAATGTACTATTATATAATAATAGTAATTATTTATTATATGATACCATTATCTTTTATTATTTTATAATTAACGTAACCTAAACATGCAATGAAATAGGAATTTTTATGGCCAGATTTTTATGATCACTTTTTTCCAAAATCTAGTTAAAATTTTAGAAGCATTGTCAGAATAATGGACACTATTTGTTGAGATTGCACAATTGGGTGGGTGCAATAGGGGATTTTGATGGTGTTCAATCTTTTTATGAATTGAAAAATGAAATTTCAACAATAAAAATTTATAATTTAACCAAATATTATATAGTTAAATAATGATTTCCAAAAAAAATTAGATCATATAAAATTTAAACCTTTTATTCATAATTTAATAGAAAATCTGTTTTTAACCAAATTTGTTCTAACAAAGAAAAAAAAAAACATCTAAATTCCCCTTAAACCCCAAATATTTGGAAAAGGAAGAATGGGAAAGCTCCTATGGGACATGCATGTGGGTTACTTTAAGTAAATATATGTGTAGTGTGCAAGTTGTTTTTATGCATTCATGAGGTTGTTCTTTTGTAGGTTGTGTTCGTGTTTTTAATGTATATGGAAAATTATCAAAAATAAATTTCAAAAAATTCGAAGTGTAAAAATGAGATGAGATTCTGTATAGAGGTTTAGGAGGATGAGGAAATTTATAAGTGTAAAAATGAGATGGGATTTTGAATAAGGGTTTCAGATGAAGAAAATCTATAATAAAGGATTTAAATAAATAATCAAACCTTCCCAATAAAGGACAACATATTTATGAAATATTATAATCCAAACCTCAAAGGGACATTTTATGAAAAAAAGAAGTATAAAAGATAATTTCTGAAATTTCTACTTATCATACCTTTTATCATATGGTTGTAGACACCCTCTTTACCAAGAATTCATCCCTAAGTTAATTACAATAATTTTTTTCAGTATTGTCCCAATTTTCAATCAATTTTTACATACTCTAACCCTACCATATCCAAAGGGTACTTTTCTTACTCTAGAACCCTTGAGTTGTAAAGGTTGTATGAAATGTTTACAAACAGACAAAGTGAAAGGAATTTATACTTTTCACCTATGGATTATAAATTCCTTCAAATATTAATGTGGAATCGTCACAATAACTAGAACCAAATTTGAACATGATTTAGCACAATATTTATGAAATTCAACACTAATTCTTTATGATTTTTTTTTATCATTATCACATCCATCCAACAATAGGGTGCATAAGGTGCCTCTCATGGCTAACCTTATTCTTATTTTATAGTACTTGTGCAAGATTCCACATTCCTTATCATGTAAAATTCCTAATTTCAAATTCACTAATATACCTATTTTTCACCTCTTATTTTATAGTACTTGTGCAAGATTCCACATTCCTTATCATGTAAAATTCCTAATTTCAAATTCACTAATATACCTATTTTTCACCCAATCAAATGTCTTATACATACATAATTTATACTTTTGAATTATCCTAAATGCATATTATCAAACGAACTCCCAACTAATTTTCTTATTTTTTTCCATTCATGTTTCCTCTTATGTTTTCAAAAACTTTTCAACTTCTACACATTTCCTACAAATACAACTTGTATGAAATGTGTACAAATTTCCACTAAAAACTCTAAAACATTAAATAATTTATATAATTAAACCTTTCAACTTGAATAAATCAATAATTTCATTAAGAAAACCTGATAATTGATTTATATTAAAGCATTTTTCAAATTATTTACATTTCAAATTTCACAAAGAAATCAAATGTATTTTATCCATAGATGTACCATCTAACAAAATAAGTGAAAATTAACTATGAATAATAATTTCATGAGTGCATTTATATATTTAAAAAATATTATTTCCAAATTCCATCCATGTAAAGGATACTTTAATTCTAGAAGATGAATATCAATTAGTATTGGTATAAAGGTTGATGCCATTATCATTCCATCCCTTCTTACCTTGTACTAATCACGATTTATGTTTTGTGCAACCCTTAAACTAATATATTTTCAAGAAGAGAGAAAATATGTAAAATATGTAACATAGGTGAAATCTTGTTGACTTGATCTTATTTACTATTTGAGAGACCAATAATCACTAATTAATAAGGACTACCTATTCTAATCCACATTTCTTAAAGTTTTAAATTATATGCCACTAAATCCATGGCATGCCCTTGGGATAATGTCTAACTTCCTGGGTGAGTGTAGTCTTCAACCTATTAAATAGAAGTATTTTCTAGTAAGAAAGAGTAGGAATGTTGCTCCCCCTCTCCTAACATTACACTTGTAACACTCATTCATATAAGCCTTACCCATATGTAAGATTAATTAAAAATATTCATCGATGACTTTATATACATCTAGAGAGACATATCAAATAACATTATCTAAAGAAAATATAATCATAATCATGTGTTTGAAAAATAATATCCAAATTTAGAGATCATCATGTTGACCCCAATTTGGGTCCATATAAATAAACTCACACTATATTCCATGCACCCATAAGTCTTACCTATCACACTTACCTTACCGTATGATGTGTAGTTTTGAAAAAATATATCGATACAAGAATGGAAGTCATGTATATCCATTATCAAATCAAATCATAAAAATATACACCTAATAATTATATCCATTACCATCAATTATGTCTCAATATGTTAATAGTTCAAATATAATCATCGCATCAAGCATTGATAAAAAAAATCATGCCAACTGAAAGAGTTTTAGACATAAATTTGGTAAAAGTACATTCAACAACAAAGCCAGGTAATTCATTCAATTGGGATGCATGAGGTTCAACAAAGATTGACAATGGAGGTTCAACCTACTAGAGCAGGATCAATGATACATATTATTCTAGATCTCGGACCTCGACGAGTTCTGTTTGTTGGAGAGTATTAAAATTCCTGACGTCTCAACATCGAGATACATCAGGTTGACATTAGAGCCCTACTCCAGAGAATACACATGGCAAGGAGGTTCCAGAGTATTCATAGCTATTTGGTGGCCCACGTAGACAGTTTGTAAATTTATAAAAGGTTATATCAATGGTCAAGAGTAGATCCATGATCTATATCGATGGTGATCCATCGTTGAGCATTATCGCCAAGGAAGGGATCATGACCATTGATCACTAGTGGGATCAATGGTCCATATCATTTCACACTACAACTTTAGAGAGTTTTGGGTTATTGAGAAGGGTGTGAATTCTTGACAACTAGGGACCATTATACATGGCAGTCATCCATTGAGGAGTATATATTGATGATCTAGATTGATCATGTACCTATGTGCTTAAGAATGTGGTTATGGGATTTGGTACTATAAAGATAAAGGAGCTTAGGGTCGGGGGCTTTGAGGGTGTTAAAGGATATAGTTATACCATGGTTTGAATATGTAGTCTCATGGCGAAGTAATGGATTGGGTGCATTGTTAGAGGATCCTACAACGAAGACTAGAGCATCATAAATGAGGTGTTAGTAAGGAGATGGGAACCTACAAGAGAAAATGAAGTTCCTATGAAATTCAAATAGGTGAGATGAGTTATAAGGCAAGAAATAAAGTACTCTAGACTCTAAAAACAAAGGGAATTGGGCCCATATAAATAATTGAGAGAAGCTCAGGCTTAAATCTTCAACATAGTTAATTCATAACTCGACACCTATGAGAAGTAGAATTAAACTACTCATTTAAATTTTACAAGGATTTGGAATTCATACAGAAACATTGCTCCATAGGAGAGTGAGATATGAAACAGGATATTGCCGACAAGGGACAATTCCAACAGTGAATTTGGACAAGATTGGAGTGGATTACCATAAATCGAGACAAAGGAATAGTGAGGTTTTGCAGATTGGGGACTATTCCAACTAAGGAAGAGGAGTTAGAAAGATATTTGGAAAGACAAGATCATGGAATGGATCTTGGAGGTAAATCATTTTATGGTTTGATATAACTCTGGTTATGAAATATTTATGTTTGCAGGTAGTAGCAAAAGAAAGGAATTTGGTAGCATCCAGTAAAGTTGTAATAGAGGAACAGGGAACAAACAAATCTCTCAAGTGAAGAAGCTTATGGAAGAAAGAACATTGAAAAAAGGGATGTTGTAAACACTTCTAGTTGAGGATTGCAATTAATGAGAACAATATATGTTCTCAGAGAATAATGAGTAGGTGTTGAATATAGATAAGAGCAGTGAATGCTCAGAAGGTTCCAGAAGAGAGAACCAATAATACTAAGAGGTCAAGCACAAGATGGAGCTTTAGGTGGTATTAGGTAGTAGGTAAGGATACCTGCTACATAGTAGAGGCTTGAGGCATACGATAGTGGACAATAGAAGTTCAGAAGGAAAGAGAAGAAGATAACTATTGATGGCCATGACAAAGGTTCAGAAAGAAGCCACACCATGAAGAAGGAATAAAATGCCAGATTAGTTAGCATAAAGGGGATGAATGATGAGGAATTTGAGAAAAAAATGGTTGAGTTAAAGGAACAAATAAATTATGTGGAGAATATGCTATAGGAAAGTGAGGAAGACCAGAGATATGGTTGGGTATTGTGGAAGAAGAAGGTGAAATGGCATATGTTGCATGTGAATCTAAAGCATAGGTTGTGTGTTACATTGAGGAAAAAACATAGGGCAATTGAGTATGGAGTGAAAGTTCACTATTTTGAACCAAAGTGGAAGCATGAAACTAGATATATATGAAATATATATTTAATATTTATAAATTTATTAATAATTGTCTTATTCAATGTAGAACAACGTGTATTAAATATACATAAATGAGTGGAGTCATGTCTTTCTGTCTAAAAAGATGTGACTTTACAATAAAAGTATAGTTATTACATTAATGATTTAATTAGTAATTAATGAAATTGTAATATACGTATGGTATATTACAAGTCATCTCTCCCTTAAAAATATTCATCCTTGAAGCATAGGAAATGATGAATGCTTGTATCTAAAGCGCTAGCCATAGCTAGATTTATCGCTTCTGGAAAAATAAATCTCATTATGAAACTAGGGAGGAGGTCTAATAGGATTACGATCCCATATCTGAAGTTCAAATTCTTGTTTGTGTTCATGTTCCATTTCCCTTTCACACATTGTTAAAATTGATATATAATCATTTCCTCTATGATTATGCTCCTCATGGTGACCATTCTTCCTTAAAGTGGATTTTATTTTTCCATCAACTAGCTTTGATGACAATGGGTTACTCTGGAGGGTTGTATCCTCACCTCCACATGACAAGTCGTCAACATTATCTTTAGGCTATTGTATGAATGAATTTTCAAATGATGATTCCCCACTTTTATCATTTGTTTACATTCTATTATAAATAATATGTATCACCATTCCCATCATGTTTTTTGTTCGTTTGCTTGCAACAAAGGCATGAGATTGATTAGTCTATCGAATAAAAAATTCCCTTGGGTTTTCTCTTGGGGTGAACATGGCACATACCTTTGGAGTGCTAGGTGTTTCTTCACTATCATTGAAAAATGATACCTTGGGAATATCCTTCTTAGGATTGTATCTATGTGAATGTATGTGGATCCTTGACATTTGAGTGGCATGCCTTGGAGTGGACAATATTTTCGTCCTTACCTGAATAATTTTTTCATTAATACGTAAAGTAGATATTCCATATTGAATGGAAGGAGATCCCCTGGTTCATCCCATAGGCATTTGAGGGAGCATACTCAATAAGTTAGAGGCATATGTGGAATATTAAGTTAGAGTGGGGAATAAGAAGGTTGCATGGGGATTGTTACTTCTAGACTGAATGTGATTTAAATCATGTGACGCAGATGTTTGTTCTTTTACATTTCTTGGATGACATGTAAGTATTCCACAAGGAAAGGGTCTAGGACTAGAATTTTCAGATCTAGCAGTGTGATTCTTTTCCAATGGCATCAATGTTATTTCAAGGTGGATGGCATCCTCTCATGGAGATTTAAGGACAAGATCTGAAGATTTTTCTATTGTTTTCACCACATTTGGGTACCCTACATTTTCCAACAATATCCATAAGATCAGGGCTTCCTTTACAAGATCTATCTCTATGCTTAAATTTAAAACTAAACTTAAATAAAGGTGGTGGTCCAAGTTATAACATTATTTGATTCCCATGAAAAAAATGCATGCCATGATAAACGTTGAAGAGTGAGGGTGGCAACATAGGATGGTAGCAATACGAAAAAAAATTCTTGAGGCAAATTGTTATCCTTCAAACTGATGGGATCCATGATCCTTCTCACTTCTCTGAAAAATTCCTTGGCATAATCACACGAAGAGTGTTGGTTATGGAAGAAAGATCGAAACCACCCATATAATACCTAAAACACATATTTATATTCTTTGATCAAAGAAAATACCTCCCTATTTTTTGGGCAGTGTTGGCAATAAATATGGAGGAGTTTAATTCTCTGGCACAATCCCTTCCAATATTTATGTGCCTTCGCATAAAAATTAGTAATGAACCTGGAGGTCCTAAATATTTCACTCCCAGCTGCGATTGTGAACATATCATAATATAATTCATCACTCTTTCCATTATCGACCTCAACTCTCATGTTTTTTTTGTATATACAGTAATTATATTAAGCTTCAAAAAAAGAACTAACAGAGTCAGCAGTCTAGTTTACAGCCGGGCCGTAATTACTGGACTGCCCCATCACGGAGGAAACCAGTCCAGCCGACCCGTTGACCATATGTTTTTCAGTCATGGCCTGGTTGCCACATATACAAACATGTAAACTAAAACAAAAACATGTAAAGTCTGGCAGTGCCACATGTAAACTAAACCGAACGCATACTCTTGAACACCTGGAAAAAGAGACGAAGACAGCTAGACACCTGGCTAAGACATCTAAGACAGCAAAACATCTAGACACCTGGCTAGCCACTTGTCTAAGTGGCAGGGGGATCTCCAAGTCCCGGCGCTTTCGCGTCGTCCAGAATCCAGTCGTCTCCATGCGCGTCGTGCCCCTGGTTGCTCTCGTCGAGCTCGGCCATGTCTTCCTGCGTCTCCGCATCTCGTCTTTTGCCTGGTGGAAGAGTCTCCTCGCCTTCGGGGTCTCCCGCAACGGCTTCTCCCTCTGAGTTCGAGCACAGTGCTTCGTGAATGGACGCCAGAAGTTGGAGGAGGTTGGTCACCTTTATCTCCATGGCTTCCGCCTGGTGGTTAAAGTCTGTAATCTCTTGCTGGAGCT
>JZKD02S1201320.1:1391672-1408782 GCA_000966675.3 Picea glauca
AGGATAAATGCTGTGTCTATTGTGGATGTGTATTTCTCAGTGATCTTGTTCATATTATGCTCTTATCTTATGAAATGCAAAGAACTATAATATCAGCATAAAACATTAACAAAATAGAGTACTCTAGACACTGAAAATAGAGGGAATTGGACCTGTATAAATAATTGAGAGAATCTTTAGCTTGAAGTTGAATCAAATTTAATTCACAAATTTGCACCTATGGGAAATAGACTTAGTGGGTATCTATCACAACTTCTAATGCAAACTATTTGAGAAAAATCACCACCTAGGTGTTTGTGATGTTATGTTAATCATCCATCATAGTAAGCACATGTTGTCATTGATATTTGATTTAGGAAATAATCCATATTTTATAAATTTTACATTTCACTCTAGTGTTCACATCTCAATTTCATATTTACATACTTTAAACATCTTTGGAATTCACAAGTTTATGAAAAAATTAATGTTTTTATTTTTCTTAATGCCAATAATAATTACAAATGTAGTTTTATGGTTCAATTTGTAATTAACTAAAGTTTTATGGTCATAAATATTCACTTACTTTAATCAATCCAAGAGCTTATTTCTCAATAACATGTAAAACATCATGCTTCAAGATCATATTTATTCAATAAGGTTATTCAAGTTTTTTTCTCCTGATCCATTTACTTGCATCATCAAATAATTTTTTCAATTTAGCAATTTATGATTCATTTACCTACAATTTTTTTTGGTTAATATTATCTTCCAACTATAATAGCAATATCAAAACATTTTCCTTCTTTCATGTCACTCTTTGTATCTTTATTTTTATTATGATTTGTTCATGTCTATCGATAATGTTCAACTCATAAATTTTCATGCTAATCACTTTAGCAATATTGTCACACTTTTCCTTGCATACCCAACTAATTTATTTTAACTGCTTCCCAGAGTAGGCTATAAATAACACATATTTAATCGAAGTTATGTAGGATGATATTCTTTATATCAATATTTATTTACATGACCATTCAAATTATTTCTAACAGTGTGTGCCTTAGTATGTCACGAAGATTGTTCTTATTTCACAAAAATATACATAAATTACACAATACCAAACCATTTGTCATTTTAAATCAAATATTTATTAGCAACCCCAACAATTTTATTTTACATTTTCATCGTTATCAGCCTTTCATCGTCCTACTATAACTATCTACTTCAATCATAAGTCACGATTATAAAATCCAAAGTTCTTACTATACAACACATGGAAAATCTATAAATTTTCATTGTTATCAGCCTTTCATCATCCTACTATAACTATCTACTTCAATCATAAGTCATGATTATAAAATCCAAAATTCTTACTCTACAACACATAATTGATGAAGGGACCAATGTGTCATATCTTCATTTCACAAACAATCAGCTATGAAAAAGCACCTACACTCTTAAAATTAGTTGTATATAACTCTTATTTCATACAAATAGAATTAAAAAAAAAAATCTCCATACCTAAAACTAAAACTAGCATTCTTGTATAAAAATACAAGCTTCTTAACCTTCTTTTCCAATAGTAATTTATTACTCTTCACCGTTTTCAAATAATCCCTCATCTCTTTGCCTCAACATAAAAATCCACATTCCTATATGCACACTTCACACTTTTGTTAAGTTTTAAACATGTTAAACCCAATCTCATGTATATAGGACATTACCTTACCCTATGAAATATAAATATTTTCATTCAATTGTCTATCTCAACACTCTAAAGCTTGACCACATCATTCAAATTGCACATATATTTACTATAATTATTATCATACCAACAATTAAGATTTTTTTATTACTCAATTCTCTTACTAAATATATTAAATAAGAGATTTTATTACTTTCTCTTAAAAATTGTCCTCATAATTTTGAAAAACTTTCCATCTTAATCAATTCCTTCGCCTATCCTGAAGGATATTTTATAATTTCCCCAAACTTGTTTTGACATTTTAACTTCGTTAAACATTTTAGTGTTCTTGCAACCAAGTACGCAATAAAAAGTGATAGAAAAAATTTAAATAACTTTTTTATAACCATTAAATCATAGACCATCCTTATTTTCAAATTCATATCTATGGTAAACCATACTATTATATTCAATGTAACACCCCCGGTCCTTTTCCTTACAACCAAGAGTGATGTCGAATAGGGTAATCCAACATTGGATTGAGTTCAATATAAAATTATCCCTTCAATTTACCCCTCAATAAACAAATTTCTATAAATAATATTTTCTTAACTATGTTCATGCGATTTCATAACCATCAACTATGTTCATGAGATTTCATACCCATTCACTAGTATACACCCTTCGAGCCTTAATTGCTAAAGTTGTCAAATCCATATGACTATACAATAACCTAAATGTTTTTCAATGCATTATCGTTCGGATCATCAACCATACATACTAAATCATTCAAGAACCATTCATGTCTAATCATAGACTATTTAATATAATTTATATTCACTTATATTTTCATATTTTTATTGTCATGGGCCATTCACATATAGTCCATATCCAACACTGATCCAAGCAAGTTGTACCATTTTCAACCATTGATGTCTAATCATGGACTATTTAGTATAATTTATGTCTTAAAGATAGATAATTACTTATATTTCCATATTTTTATTGTCATGGACCATTCACATATAGTCCATATCCAACCTTGATTTGAACCAAGTAAGTGGTACCATTTTGTAGCAGTCTTATACATGACATGACTTTATGAATGAAACCAACATTATGTTCAACATGCATGCATATGATCTCTCTTTTTATACTTTTTGTGTTGTCATTAATGTTTTCTTCTAAACATACATACCCTATTATTATGTGTAGGTGCCTTACATAGGACAAAGTCAATCATTTACTTTACTAATGAGTTATAATGATATGAGTTTAATATTCATTTAATGTCCCACATGGATTAATGGGATTCAGAAATTTCCACGAATTTAAACCATCATAATATGATTTATCTTTTTTTTTTTGTAAGTAAGAGGTTTTATATATAAAGGGCCTTCAGAAAACTAGATCAGAGGTACAAAAACTTGATAACAACCATATTGTAGTTATTGAACTGCCTCAATAGAGGGGAAACCAGTTCAGCCAGCTAGGTAAGTCTAGCATTTGATAGTCTAACAGTCTTATAGAACATAAGTAAGCTGACTAAGTTGAAACTAAAAGAAGAAACTATTAAAAAGAAAAGAACCCCTGTGGGGTCATACACTTGGCGAGTAACCTGGCCAGGTGGCAAGAAAGACCGCGTACCAAGGTTCCTCTTCAACGGGTGTCCCTTTGCTTTCCAAATGCATGTCAGCATCCACGTTTCTCTCGTCCCGGTTGGAAAATGGCAACGCATCTCCAGGCGGACTGTGCACATGTTGGCCTGTAGCTGTCGCCGCTTCTGTGTCCTCATGCTTGACCTGCTCCACAACGACCTCTGTTGAATGCTGCGTCTGAGCATTTCTTTCATCGCTCTCTGCATGGGGTTCCTCTGCTGAAGTCGTACCTACTGGGTTGGAGGGGAAAGCATCTTGGAAGGTAGATAAAATATGAAGGAGGGTCGAGATCTTTCCATCCATAATCTGCAGTCAGAATTGGAGGTTTTCCATTCCTTGACGGAGTTCGAAGACCAGACCATAGAGAATGGTTAAACTTTCTTTCAGCTGCGAGTTAGGGATGGAGTCGGTGGATGCGTATGCGCTGTTTCAGGCACTTCGAACAGGAGGTGGCACCCCCATGGGAGGCCTTAAGGAGCCAACTATAGGTGCATGGGAAGGATCGATGGTTCTGGAATTCAGTGGGATGAAAAGGTAACGCGAAGAAGAGCCCAACAAGCTTTCAATAATGGCTAAGCATTCAAACCGAGAGGCAGGCGAGGTGGAGGAGGCGAGAGGTGCTATCTCGGACTGCAGAGGCGGTGAGGAGATCGTGGAGGGCGAACCAAGGGGAGAAACAGAGGCTCAAGGCCGAGGAGGATGCCATGGAGAGCCTCTTCATGGTTGTCCTCTTTGATGTGGCATAATTTCCTTTGTTTGAAGACAAAAAATGACTAAGTGCTCCAGGAAAATGCAGAGAGCTTGGAGATGGCCAGGGGCTATGAGCACCATGAAAGTCTAGTCTAAACCAGGCCAGGGTAGCGGAGGGATGTGGGAGTCGGTCCGCGAGTGAGGATGAGAAGCAAATGCAGATGGTAAAGCCATAGAGAAGTTCGTAATGGGGATCGGGCGCACCAAAATTAATGGTGTTGCAACGACGTGAAGTCAAGTTAATGCAGGGTCGAGGCAATAGTCGTTTGCATGAGCTCATCACATGGCTCCCTGCCTTGTTGGCCTACCCACATTCCCTCTTTGCACCATTTGGCTTGCACTAACACCCCATCTGGGGGATAATAGGATTTATCTTTAAAGTGAACTATATTGTTGGGATGTTTTATATTATTTTCATGTACACCACGCATTCATGTACATAGTGTTTGTGCACTCATCTCTGAGCTATTTTTGGTCAATGGTTTCTATTTCATTGTAGAGCATCACCGTTAAAGGATTATGGTGTATCCTTGTGTACCATGTGCATGTATCCTTGTTTTCTTTATATTTTGTGTATGTGTAATTGTTTGCTTTATATTTTCATTATGTATGCATTATTTCATTTATGAAGGTTTAAAGATTGGAATTATAAGCTTATGGATTTCATTTTCTATTCAATAGTTCTAAGGTAGAAGGGATTGTATAAGCTTTTATTTTAGATTACTAAAGATTTATATATATATATATATATATATATATTATTCAAAAAATGGAAGGTAAAATCTTTAGGAACCAAAGTGTAAAACCAAAAAAAATGTAGTTGGGATTTGGTTTTTTCTATTGAAAAGGTATATCATATGTTTGGATGAAATCCAATTAGCAAGTTCAAAATTTATAGAATACAATCCATGATAGTCTTTTATAACAAAATTCTAAACCAATAACTGAGATTACAAATTAGAAAGTACTCCATCTCTTATGGAAAAAAAAACTGCATCAAAGAATACTTCAAGAAAAAAAAGTTTAGTGGGTAGAAGTAATGCATCTTTAGAAAAAAACATTGATAACAATGTTAAGATACTTTTGAATATGAGAAAATTTGATATTATTAAACAATGTAGATATCTCATAAAGTTGATTCAAAATTCGCTGACAACCCAAATTAATAATCTGAACCTCCTCATTCATCCAATCAATAGCCAAATTTGAATCCATGAATATGTGGAAGCCAAACACATCCCTGAGAAAATTCAGTTTGAGTAGCCAGAAGAGGCTTTGAACTTTCCTATGTTATTGATCCCTTGAACCAATTTGTTTTTACCAAAAATATAATGCGACTCAGAGAAATGAAGAATAAACCCTAATCCCATGGATCAGCCCAGGCTTTGGCATGCCTCGTTGAAGAATCTTCATGCCGCATATATGTTGAGTGCCACTTCATTAACCACCCTGGATTATTTCATCTTTGTAAAAGACTTGTAGCAACTTAGAAGGGAAATTGCTTGTTGAGAAATCTTGATTGAAGGGTTTCCCTTATTGAAAATATTGGCATTCCTAGCTAGCCATATCCCACATGCAACCAAAAGGGGAAACACCTTGAATGATTTCATATTAGGGTGAGAGAAGAACTCATGAAGGAAATCCTTAATGTTTCTCCTATCCCATAAATGAACCAGTCCCAACTGACTATTGATATTCGGACATATTTGTCTAGAAAAAGAGTAGTCCAAAAAAATATGCATGTTGGATTCATCGTTCCTCTTGCATAAATAACATTAACTTAACCCATGTTTACTTCACAATTGGAGTTTGTGACACGTCAACACCTTCCTTTTTAACACTATCCATAAAAATAGGGTACCTTTCTCGTGACAGCTTATCTTACACATTTTTTGGGACCACCAACAATTAGTATTTTCTTTGAAATCCCACATACCCAAATAGCCAAGATTTTCCAAATACATACCATTTTCATTTTTGTAAGACCAAACGATTTTGTCTTCTAAACATGTCAAGATTGTTGATGGGTCAAAATGGCCTGTCAATTAGTAAGGGAAAATGCCCAATGGCAAGTCCGAATTAGACTCACTCTTGTTTGGTATGGAAAGTTCCAACCATTATGTGGGCCTGGTTGCCACTAAGAATTTTATTGCAAATAAGGGCAACAAATTATCCTTCAAATAATTATTTATAATTCTAAGTCTAACTAATTAAAAAAATTCAAAACTATATATTCTAACTATTATTCGAACCTATCATGATTAAGAGATTTTCTAAAAGGTTAGAAAAAATATCAAATAATATCACTAATTATAGAAAAGTTCATGTTAACAACAATATGTTAAAACAATAATGAAACTAGTGTAAATTATAAAGAGTTATTAACTACACTTGCAACACTACCACTATATCCACAAGTAACCATAAATGTAGAAGTTGCTTAAGGAATAAACATAGAAAGAATGCATACACAATATCATTATAGAAAGTAATAACATCAATTGGAAATGTAGAGAGGTATCATTACACAATTGAACATCGTTATGGTCGCCAACATTTTCCTTATGTCCTGTATTCATGAGATAATAGTATCACCACTTTACAGTGGGAAAAAGTCCCTCTTCATACAATGGTCTTTGTTTTATAAGGTGAGAAATACCTTTCAAATTCTATAACTGTAATTGTTAATGTTACAGTTACATTGTTTCATACAGGGATGATTTTAAGGATGAATATTTATATTAAAAAGTAGAAACATGGGCTAATCTTAAAAGTCCTTAATATGCAAAATGTAAAATGTTTGGTGATAGTTTTGTAAAAATATTCAAATTTATAAGGATTTTATATAACTTATATAACATTTTGGTGATTTTCAAGGTAAAATAATTGTATTCCATGGAATTTGGGTGAATCATTTTTAGAAAAAATGGAAATTGGCGAAATTGTTTTTGGGAAAAACCATGGAAAATTAGTCCATTTGCGAAATTTATCCCCTAAAATCATCTATGGTTTCATATCACTTATTTTATCCTATTATATAATTCAAAACCTTTTTACATCTTTACTTATGAACATACAAAAATTATTCACAAAATTTAAGAAGACTCTTTGGTAGGAAAATTATCCCTATACGAAGTCCATGAGTCATCATTCTTGGAGATCTCCTTGATCTTTTCCATTTTCATTCTCTCAATTTGCAATTCTCCATCATAGATTCTTTCAACCTCTTCTCATTTCATGTCTCTTTGCATTATTTTGATGTAAGAATCAGTAATGGTGGTCGACTTCAATGTTTTTATCGAGTTTTTGTTCATAATATATTTATTTGTTTCTTTAAATTTCTAAATGAATTGCTTTATTTCATTTCAACTATGTTCCACTTATGTTTTCCTCATCTTTCTAGGAACTTCCTCGCTTAATTCATCCATGAATGGCATTCCAAATTGTTCTAGGATTTCATCTATTGAATTCCATAGCCTGAAAGAAACCTTCTACGTGATATTCATTGTTTCTTCTACATCCTCGCAGGATGCCTTCCAAGTATATATAAATATTTGTTTTTTCCCTTTCTCTCTTTGATTAAATATGGGTAAATTTGAAGAATGTTTTGTACACCTTTCTTGACAATCCACTCTTGCATCGAAATCATATTGGGAAGATTTTCTCTTGTGTTTTTATTCCTCCACTTGGTTTGTGAGTTTGAATAACTCATCATGATATTATTATATTTGATTCAATTGAGTGGAGAACCTTTTGTGATTTTCTCTCAAACTTTAATTGGCTATGGTGGCTTCTTCATTTACAATCTCTAGAGAATTTTTTATTTTGTCACTTTATGTTAATGTTTCCTCAAGCTTAAGGATTTTTTTTCCATATTCTATAATATATAATATTTACTTCTCAGAATGAGTGACCTTTTCCCGATGCTCTATTCTCAAATTCTCCATTTCTAGCATATATTTCTTTTTCAATTCCTCTACTTCAACTTCGTGCAACCGATATTTCTCATTGGTGTTTTGTCTGAAGTCACCTTCGAGTTAAATTATCTGTTGTTTCAACTCATATTCCAGGATTGATATTTTGAACTTGTAGTCACTGAATGTGGTATAGATTTCACTTATAGTAAGTTAAATTTCCCCTACAAAGGCACTTAGAGAAGAGGTTGTATCTTCATTGTTATTTTTTGGATTTTTCCCAATGTTCCATGAAATTATATGATCAAGTGTCTCCTTGTTGGGAGTGTCTTCTACCCTTTTCCATTTTGTTTATCTCTTAGAAATTCCTCTTTTAAATTTAATAAAAAAATAAACTCTCAGAGAAACCATAGCATCATCAAAACCCACTTACTAGGAGGAGTAAGAGAATCCAACTCGTATTGTATTAAGTGGGGTACTAGGGTTGATACGAGCATCAAGCAATGTTATTCCCTTTGCAATGTTGGGGCTAGTTCCCTTGTAATTTTCATCTTCTAGTTTCCTCTTCTTCTATTTATCTACCTCAACTATATCCTATATTTTCTTTTTTTCTTCCTCTTTCCTCTTGTTTTCCTCTTCTGTATCCTTTCACATTGCTTCTTATTGCTTCTTCCTATATTCAATTCTCTTATTTTATTTTTTTCATCTTTATTCCTATCTTCTCATGCTTTCTTTCTGGCTTCATCTTCTTCTTTTTAGTTCTTAACTTCCTCCTCTTCTTGCTTCTCCTTTTTCTTCAATCATTCCTCTGCATATAAAGCCTTATTTTCTTATTATTTTCCCTTTACTACATGATATTTATTCTTTGCCTCTTCTTGTTCTTTTTCATTGGCTAGCAATTCTTTTATCTATTAATTGGCCATTTTCCTTCTCTCCTCTTGGTCAACCTATAACTTTGGTTGTTCTTGGTTGTCCTGAATGTTATCCAAGACATATTCATAAGACATGAAATATTGAGAAAGAGTATCTAGGATATCTAGACCATGTTGGAAAGGAGGTATCAATCCCAGGGCTCAAATATATTCTCCTACCACTTCTTTAGGATCGTGACCTTGGGAAACACCTGTAAACAAATACAACTCCTTGAGAGCTACTGCCTCCTTCCTAGCATTGGGGAAAGTTAATAATTTAAAGGATCCCACTTTGAGGGGGAAATTTGGTCATATCCTATTAGAACATGTAGAAAAAAATGTAGTAATCCTAGATTCAATTGTTTGATATGCAATCTCCCTCATGATAATTTTCTTGGGGACATATTTACATAACATATGCAGGGAAAAAGTGCACCAAAATACCATGATATAGGTACAATGTTTCTCTATATACAAGTCTCTTACATCTCTGAGGGCTTCGATGGATCCATGCGAACATCTCTATAGTGTTTGATTGAATATGACAAAGAACAAGGGTGCCATAAAGTGATCACATATATCATACAAGTTTTTATGATAGTTAATATCCCATGGTTACAAAAAATATATATGCACAAGGGGTAAATTAGGGTTCTAGACCCATCCCATTGCAATAAAAGGAATTGAAGAACATATAGCATAAATTAAATATGCAGACATGTAAAAATCTGGTTTGTTTAGTATTGGAGCCTTTCTAGTAGCCTCAAAGATGTTGGAAGATAATATTTGGGCCTAATTGAAGATATGTCTTACTTCATCCACATAGTGTGTGATAGATACCCATTCCAACTTCAAATGTGTATACCCTTCTTCTCCATACAATTTGAAAATTAATGTTTCCAATAGTTGTAGGGTTCTTTGAAATATTGGAGAGGATATATTCTACTATCATTTACAATAAAGGTCTTGTATTCATCCCATCACTATTTAATTATCTCATTTATTTTTGGATTTTCCCTCTTGATGGTATCTACAAACTATTCTTGTAAGTATATATTGGGTTTATGTAGTTGATACCTTTTATGTATGTCATATGGAAGTAGTGAGGCGATAAGGGATCCTTCTTAAATTAACACTATAGAGGTTCTTGAATCTAGATGGGGATAAACCCATATGGTTGTATCGTTGTAAGGAAATATGTTGGGTCTAGAAGCAATGGCATAAAACCCACATTTTCTGATGTTGTGGTACACCTCTAGATTTTCCTCATCTTTTGGAAAATCTTCTTGGGCAAATATTTTATATATTTCATCCCATTATGGGCATCCTTGAACTCCATTGTGATGATTAGTATCTATTATAAAAAGGTTGTCTAGAATCTTTCATTGAGTTGCAAGATTATTAGTGGATGGTTTTCCTCTTATCCTTTCGCTCTCGACATTTTGTGATGTTGAAAAGATGTCGAATTCAAAATATCATAAGGGTTTTTTAATAGAACTTGAATATCACTATAAATTGACAAAGTATCGGAAATAGTGGTGAATTTATGCATAATAATTCACAATTATCCCATGAGACTTTTCACAAACTTCGTTTACACTCTCTACCTCTAAAAATAACTATAGAGCACTTAAATTATGCCAATAGTACTTGCTCACAAAATTTATTCTCTATAATTAATGGATTATGATTCAAATTAGTAGATGGCAGGAAATATATAGGCCCATCAATGCCTTTGGAAGATGAGGTTTGAGAGAAGATAGGTTTTTGGAAGAACAAGATCGTGGGAAAATGAACTTTCAAAAGAACAAGATCGTGGGAAAATGAACTTTCAGAAGAACAAGCTTCTGGAAAGACTCGTGTTATATTTTACTGGACCTTGAGTTTGATATATTGTTTCCACAATTATACACAATTAACCCAATTGAACTGTAAATATAAACACAAAGGGAATCCTAACTTCTTTTACCACAACGAAAAATACAATATGATTAGAGATGAATCATCAATACCATGAGACACAAGAATTATATTATGTAACTTTATTCGACCAGGAGGACATAACTAGTCCTCCCAATGTCTTCAAAACTGAGGACAAAACTAGTCCTTTCAATCAATACAATATAACCAAAACTAAGAACAATATTTTTCTCTAATACACAAAATTGAGAACAACCATATTCTCCAATGCAACAAATCTAAGAACAACCTTGTTCTCCAATACACCAAATCTGAGAACAAACTTGTTTTCCAACAAAATCTGAGGATAGCCTTGTCCTTCCAATACATATGAGAAAACCAAACCTCAACAATATCTTAGAAACTCCTCTACACACGAATTTGTTGTACATCCACTTGTAAAACCTGTTGATGTCACCTATCATCATGCATGAATATATACGTACCCATAAAATAGTTTATGAAACTTTTCTTCCTTCAACCCATGTATGTAGGTGATTGTTCCCAATGTAACCCATGTACATGTGAAAAATCGCTCCACACATGCGATCTTATTTTCTCCTCTCCCTTCGGCCAGATTCACCACCTTCTAGAGTTTCCCTTTTTTGAGATCACCAATCCTTCTAGAACAAGTGTAGACTCACTTGTGATATCTCCATCATGTATCCACTCTATGACATAATATCTAATGTCACAATGACATTACTGCTTTATATACAAGTCCAAGCGGTGTGTCAAAATATCCTCCAAAATTCAAAATAAAAATAGGCTTTCTCTATGGGTGTGAAGCCCCAAAACAATTCCACAAATCCCATCACCAAACCCATGAAGTCCCCAAAAAAATTCAAGGAGGTTTTCTCCAAACCGAAAGTGTGATGTAGTGCCCATGATAATTCCCACATGCCCAAAACCTAGTGCCATGTGTGAATACCAACATGAAGCTACAAAAAACAACACTACCTCTTAGCAAGGAAGGTGTTCTCACTACACTCCACAATCACCTATGGGAATTCCTTTCAATGCTATCAAAACATCAACACTCCCTCTTAGCGAGGGGGGATATTCCATTGATCCAGTTGAATATTGGTGGCTACTCACCTATTCCACTTGGACCCCCACCATTGTTTCTTTTAGTTTTCCAATTTTTTTAATTGTACAACAATTTACTATTTTTGGCAATTTTTCAGGTCCTGAACTTCCAGAGCCGTTTTGAGGCCCTAAACGATGTCTTTTGGGCATCAAACCTCTGGAGAATATGAGTCTGTTCTAGACTTAATATTCATTGTCAACAGTTGTATTCCTCGGATAGATATTTGTAGCGATGTATCATGTGCGTCAAATCGAGATAATATGCCAAAGTTATGACCTCGAGAAATTGATGTACCAATTTACCCTAACGAGGCCCATATTTTGGTGTTTCATCTCCTAGGGTTATGTTTTTGGATGTTTAGGGTTTTCCATTGTTTCTCAATAATATATAGGCATTCAAGACTCATTGTAACACATATTTTAGAGGCTTGTAGCTGCCACATCTCTTCTCAGAGATAAGCTACCAACGCCCTAGCTAGTTTATTTCCATTTTGTCTATAAACAAATTTCAGTTCTTTGATATTAATGAAATCAAGTGTTATTTCCACTGCATCTTTGTATTTATGATTATTTGTGTATTCTATTGCATTCCTTTATAAATTTAGATCATCCATCCTCCATTATCACCTGGAAGTAGATATGTCTCTAACATTAGATCCTCTACCATAGATGCTCCTGAATCCAATCGATTGGATACCTCCTATGTCATTGAGTTAAACTTGTTGTTTGAGATGATCCCATCCTAGAAGACATCCTACTCATATAAGCGTCCTACTCCTAAACATCATATATGTCCATATCAATCAATGACACCCTCTTGATTCCTCTCTCATATATGGAACTAAAGTTTGTCTCCCATTGAGCGAATGAATCTCCCTCTAGGCCTCCTAAATCCCTTTAAATTTGGAATCCTTGTGAGTCTACACAACATCTGGAGCTATATTCTCCATGTCCTTTTTCTTATGCATAGTCCTAGGAGGCTTCTCCTCTCTACTAGATCCTAAGGAATGACTTCCTTGGAACTATGTCTGAGTGTCTCCCTTTGAGCCGACACTACTGGTGGAGCTACTTGCTCCCTATGAATATGCACTACTGGTGGGACCACTTTCCTCACCACTGGTGGAGCCACATGCTCCTCCTCATCTATGTATATTCTCTTGCTAGTCACAACACTCGTATGATGGCCCCTCAACCTATATAGGTTTCCCTCCCTAACTCTAATAACCACTACTAGTCTGAAGCTAGATCATCTAGGAACAAGCAGTACATGTCCATCTCAAAACAATATCTCTCCTTTTTCCAATCAAAATGATACAGTATTGGATCCTCATACTGAATGATTTGCTCCTATACCAAGATCTACACATAAGTCTGAGTGATTCTCTATGAGAGTGTCAAACAAATATCTAGTACTTGTCATATGGAAATATGCTCTACTATCCACCCACCATCTCTCCTTGCTGGAGACAATACCTAAAAGGTCAGAGACAAACAAGATCTCCCTCTGGAACCTATCTACAAGATCATCAAACTATGTTGTTTATGCCTACTGCCTTCTTCCTATTCCCTTCTTCTGTGGACACTATGAAGCATAATGACCAAATTCATGGAACTCATAACATCTGATATTACTAAGATCCTTGTTTTGTATTGTCTCTGGAGATTCTTCTCTCTCGAGATAATTCCTTCTCCTAGAAATACCTCTTCTATCTAGAGAACCCTTTCTTCCTTTTCCAGTGTGGGATGCAAAGGCCTGGTTCTCATCATTGCTACTCTTCACCACACCATCTATATCCTCTTTGGATACCAACCGAGTCTTCTCTTAAATACAATCAGTCCATATCCTCTCAAACCTTGGAAACATCTCTCATGCACATCTCTCCCACGCAAAAGTGTTCCTAAGTCCTAGGAATGCCTACCAAATCAGCATCAATAACATCTCCCCTTCTCGGATCAACACAAAATAAACCTACTCCTTAAACATTGAGGCTAATAAGGCACTCTTGACACCCATAACACATTTTACACTCACAACACATCCCCTAACTTCTTCCAGAATATGATTGCTCGAGATCCTTGTACTACATGTCTGGTCCTCCTACCAAGTCCCTCATACCTAAGTCAGACTTCATGAAGCTCACAAACAAATCGTGTGCCCCTGTCATGTCCCGGTGGCTCCCACTTAATAAAAACATTGCAATCCTCCAACGTAAGAATACTTCTTACCCAAGTCATGATAATCCAATAAACTTATTCCCAAGTCCATCATCCAAGTCACCAAACTCTCGATGTCTGCACACACACTGCAACTAATCGTATGTCCTTTTATGAACAATCCCGAGTTGCAAATGGACACTTCGTTTAGTCCACTCTAGACATCTGCAACTCATCTCTACAAGTGTCCTCATCCTCCTAGGTCAAATAACTCATACATCATCATGCCTCGATAATGTACAACTCTCCAGCCGTATGAAACCTCTAACTCATCAAACCACCATCCACACAAAGTTATTTCATCCATGCCAAACAACCTGGGTTGCACCCATACCCCTAGCTCATCAAAATACCATACACCTAAAGGTATATTTTCCATGCCAAAGCACTTGGGTTGCACCCACTGCAACTCACCATAACAAGTAAGTCATCAGAAGTCCATTCACAGGATTGGAAATGTGACATACAACATATTTTTGCGATACATGCTGGCAACAATTATATAATTATTATTTTTATAAGCTTCCTACACAGGGTCTATGAAATTTTATTACTCATCATGAACATTTCACTAAACGACAGTTGTAAATCATCACTTTTTACCTATCGTCTTTTCAAATTTTGTTTTCATGATTGCAAGCATGAAAACTTGCAGCTGAGATTGCCATTATATTTTCAAAAATTTCATTAAAGGGAAACTGCTCATATGGTTTATTATAGAATTGTGATTTTTTTTTATTTTTTTTTTTCTATGAGCATGTTTCTCTCCTTGTTTGTGATCCTTTTGATTATAAGAATGCCTAAGAGAAAGAATTCGTTGCATGAACGAAAGATCCCCATCATTTGATTTTTAATTTTTTGTATTGATTTTAGTTTGATTTTCAATCATATTTCTTTCATGAAACATTTGACTATTTGATTTTGCAAACTCACCTATCTTTGCAATCAAACTTGGATGCAGGCACTATGTTTTCAAATACTCTAGTCCTAGCATGTACCCAATGCTAAGGTGGCATATGACGTACAACATGCCATTACTCCTTAGCATGGTCTCGGGCTTCATGAATTTTCTCACACGCGTTGTGATTAATACTTTGCCCACCGTTTGAATCATCACAACTTGTATTGATAAGGCTTAGGGATATGGCTCTGTTGCATTTTTGCAAACCCTACCTGTGTGGTCTTTGTTGATCATCCATCCGTTCAGCATGGCTCCAGTGGTAAGGGTCGAACCAAACGATGTCCAAACCTTGCTCTCATATGATAATGCTAGGGAAGCTTTGGAAAGGAATGGTTGGCATGTTTTCATCGAAAAGTTTAAGGGTTTTAATATTCAGCTCGGCCAAGAGTTTTTCTTAAACTTTGATGACTGTAGGGAAAAAATCAGTGATGTGCAATTGGAAGTAACTGAAGAGTTCCTAAGTTAACCCCGTAATTGCCTGCGAGAGACATGTTTTTGCAAGAGCTATTCTGAGCAAACGGTTTTGAATTAGATCAAACCCTTGAAACCCCAAAACCAAAATGAACCCTTTTACCTTCATAGTGGGCAGTTTCCCAAGAAATTGGATCACTCCATAGATATAGCTCATCCTTTAGAGGTCAAATCTCAGATTTTCTTTGTGGATGAGGTGAGCGTTTTGGTCTGTTTGCAAGTACTGAAATTTTTTTTACCTCTCCAAGCTTGTGCCTTAGCATCCCACAACACCCCTCTCACCTATCCATCGATGTGTCTCAGCCTCCTACTGTGAACCCTTGATCAATCCAAGGGATATTCAACTAGTTTGTCAACAAGTTATACATCTATAGGACATGTGATATTTAAAAAAATGTAGAAGCAACTACAACCATCATGATTCAATTTGATTTCATGATTAGAGGTATGATTTTGTTTAATTTTTAGCATGATTTTGTCACTCTTAAGTTAGCATATTCGATTTGATTAATAAATTGTATATATAAATTGTATATAAATTGTATATAAATTCTGTATATAAATTTTGTATATACATTGTATATATAAATTCTACATTGTATATATATAGTTAATTGTACTTATAGATTTTAGTAATTGTTATTTATTAGGTTATTGTTTTCCTTTGGTTATTTTTTCTTTCTTTAGGACTTAGATCGACTAACGGAGCCACAAAACCCGTCAGGGTGAGTTAATGCAAATGGATTGGGTTAATTAGACAACCCCAGACTTGACTCACCCTTCTAGTTGATGAGCGGTCATTTCGCCCATCAACAAATGGCGCTAGAAGGAGGGACAACTAAAAAGATATCCTTGTAGGAGCCTTTATTTTAAATGTATTCAATTTCCCCATGGCTCCCCAAATCATTGTGTTGGAACATGCTTTCCACTTCTCATTACCCAATGTTCCTAATGGGACATTCTCTCGCTTGTCCAAACTCACCTTTGATGGTGGAGGCAATACATCTGCTAAAGTCCACCTTAACAAGTTTTGGTGCAAATGCATCAAACATGACATCTCAGATTTACGAGTTTTATGCAGATTGCTTGCTTTTACTTTTAGAGGTCGGATTAAACATTGGTTTGAATCCTTTCCAGTATATCACATTTTTTATTGGTTTCAATTTGTAAGTGAATTTCTAGATGCTTTTGAAATTTATGATTTTGATCAATTATGTGAAGAATTTCATACTTCGCTAATCAACAACGATTCATCTTCAGAAGACTTTTGACAAGAGTCTATCATATCCTCTGTAAATATAATCTCAATGACATGTCATTTGCATTAAATCTCTTCTATGATGCTTGCATCCCTTTCATCCAGTCATATTCAATCACGAACGAAGAACCAATTGAAAATCCTATAACTCAACTACAAGAACACTTTTCTTCGCAAGATGAGAAGAATCCTTCTGACAATGTTGAACAAGCTAGGGAGGTAGAATCTATTGACCAGGTTCTTATTGACAACCAAATTG
>JZKD02S1201320.1:1408832-1432769 GCA_000966675.3 Picea glauca
TCCGCCACAATCATATCCTTTCAATATGCTAAATTTTGGTGAAATTAATTCCAAACCTAACATTGATAAAGTTGGATTTGACGCTTGTTCACTTTCATCACTCATATGGGAAAAATACATGTTGCGAGATGATTTTACACAGTTTATTGTTGAAAAAGACAATGCACTGTATCTTATGGAGATCAAACATTATACATTTCATATTCGTTCTTTGATTAGCTCGAATCTTAATTTTTATGCTTCACATTTTGAAATGATCAATCTCATAAAAAAAAACATTCAAACCAATGATCTAATTGACATCATGAATCCTCTTATGATGATTTCCTCATCGATATATTTGTTTCATCAAAGTCATGGTTTGCATCCTCATTTTTGTGAAAAAATCTTAGGATGGCTTGAATATTCATATATAAAAAAATTTCATAATAAAGATAAAGTTGTGCTTGCTTTCTTTTTACCTAAGTATCTTGGAAGTAGGCATGACATATTTCTTTTAGATCCTCCATCTGAAGAAATTAATGAACACTTAGAGAATTGTCAGGAGGATGGGGCATTTCAGCCTTGGTTGATGGTTGTTTCATTTCCTCATAATCTTGACAATTTTTGTAAACTTACTTACACTCGCCCATGCCATTATGACCCTTATCACGACAAGATTGCACAATGGCTGGAGGATTCGTACAACAAGAATATTCAAGGGAATGGTAAGATCATGCTTACTTTGTTTTTAGATGATGATTATGAAGGTAAGTGTGGTATATTTTTGTCATTTTTTGATATATTACTATTCTTATTAGTAATGTTTGATTTTGTTTCCATTGCAGGATTAGAGTTACTCCAATGGCTACATTGGAAGCATGACTTCGTGTAGTATTCTGATTTGTTTAGTAGTTAGGGTAGGGTTAGGACTAGGTTTCTTTCAGTTTTATTCCTCACTATTTATCTTTGTAATAATGCAGTCATGAATGCAAGTGGGCGCACCATGAAAACCATAATACGACTGTTGTTAGGGAAGTCTACTTGATCCTTTTATCTTTGCTTTTCATTCAATATTTATTTTCAAAAAACGCAGTATCGTCATGAAAATTTTATTTGGAGAATAAAGAGATCTGAATCGTAAATTCAACCCTAACCCAAGGTACCACGAGTAGGACTGCTTTCACGTCAAACATGATTTTTCTATTTTCTTTCAGTCTCCCAAGAGATTTTTGCATAATGTTTTCAGATACACCTTTTGTATATATTTTTCTGTTTTGGATTTCTTTGCTTTCAATTTTTTCTTCGCTGGTGTGTTTTGTTTTAGTTCATCCGTCCTTTTGAGTCAAACATCCATGTTTTACAGTCTAGCTCAGACAAAGAGAAACATAATTCTTCATCTCAAAAATAGTTGTCAAAGGCTGTTGGAACATCTATTGTTGTCTTTCCCTGAAATTGTAGGTTGGTTGAAGGTGTCTTTTGTCTGAAATTTGATTCCTCGGTTTCAATATGCACTTGAAAGTATTCACAAATATCTTTAAAAGGTCTCTTTACACTATCCCTGCTCTTCAAGAAAGCAACTCAATGACGTCTCCCCGTCCTTGAAGATTGGTTCTATTAATGAACTGTTTTTCAGATCTTGATGAAGGTTTGCTAGAAAATTTAAAGGCCTGTGGAAATATTAAGTTGTGTTAAGAAACTAGAATTTTCAGCGTCACCCCGCTCTATTGAATATCTTCAAAACTATATCAGAATGTGAATAAATTCTCAGAGAGCTATGGGAAGTGCTTGTAAACCCGCTGGGACACTGAACAGGTCTGCTGGCAGAGGGTAAATGCATGCATGACACCAAGATAACTTTGCCGAGGTACTGAACAGGCCTGTTGGTAGTGAAGCAATGTCAGGTAAAAGAAAATTCTCAGGTATGAACTTTGTATTGGCCATAAGCATCCTTCGTTCTCATTTGAAATTTCTTGGATAGGATATAGATGTCAGAGTGGGTTAATTGACATCCCTGTCGAGGCTATGAATGCCTACTGGTAGCAATGGCCCTGTCAATAGTATCAGAGACATTAACTTAAACGTTGTGTCTTTTTTTTGCCAATTTTGTCACCAGGTTTCATTCTTTTAAACGAAAGGTATCTGAAACTAGGCTATGTCTTGGCTTTTTTTTAAATATGTTCAAATAACCTTGCAGTTGTTCTTCAATTTGAAGTCATTCAGATTTTTCTAAACCTGAACTCATTTGTGTAACAGAGATTACTGCTTCTCCCAGCGTGTCGATATTGTTGGCAGCAATTATATAATTATTATTTTTATAAGCTACCTACACAGGGTCTATGAAATTGTATTACTCATCATGAGCATTTCACTAAATGACAGTTGTAAATCATCTCTTTTTACCTATCATCTTTTCAAATTTTGTTTTCATGATTGCAAGCATGAAAACTTGCAACTGAGATTGCCATTATATTTTCGAAAATTTCATTAAAGGGAAACTGCTCATATGGTTTATTATAAAATTGTGATTTTTTTTATTTTTATTTTTGCTATGAGCATGTTGCTCTCCTTGTTTGTGATCCTTTTGATTCTAAGCATGCCTAAGATAAAGCATCGGTTGCATGAATGAAAGATCCCCACCATTTGATTTTTAATTTTTTGTATTGATTTTATTTTGATTTTCAATCATATTTCTTTCATGAAACATTTGATTATTCGATTTTGCAAACTCACCTATCTTTGCAATAAAACTTGGATGCATGCACTATGTTTTCAACTACTCTGGTCCTAGCGTGTAACCAATGCTAAGGTGGCATACGATGTACAACATGCCATTACTCCTTAGCATGGTCTCGGGCTTCACGAATTTTCTCACACACGTTTTGATTAACACTTTTCCCACCGTTTGAATCATCACAAATTGTATTGATAAGCCTTAGGGCTATGACTCTGTTGCATTTTTGCAAACCCTACCTGTTTTTTCTGTTTTGATCACCCATCCATTCAGCATGGCTCCAGTGGTAAGGATCGAGCCGAATGACATCCAAACCCTACTCTCATATGATAATGCTAGGGAAGCTTTGGAAAGGAATGGTTGGCATATTTTCATCGAAAAGTTTAAGGGTTTTAATCTTCAGCTTGCCCAAGAGTTTTCCTTAACCTTTGATGACTATAGGGAAAAAATTGGTGATGTGCAATTGGAAGTAACTGAAGAGTTCCTAAGTTAACCTCGTAATTGCCTGCTAGAGACATGTTTTTGCAAGAGTTATTCTGACAAAATGGTTTTGAATTAGATCAAACCCTTGAAAACCCAGAACCAAAATGAGCCCTTTTACCTTCAGCATGGGAAATTTCCCAAGAAATTGGATCGTTACATAGATATAGCTCGTCCTTTAGAGGTCAAATCTCATATTTTCTTTGTGGCTGAGGTGAGCATTTTGGTTTGTTTGCAAGTGTTGAAACGTTTGTTACCTCTCTAGGCCTGTGCCTTAGCATCCCACAACACCCCTCTCACCCGTCTGGCCATGTGTCTCAGTCTCCTACTGTGAACCCTTGATCAATCCGAGGGATATTCAACCAGTTTGTCAGCAAGTTATACATCTATAGGACATGTGATATTTGAAAAAACATAGAAGTAGCTACAACCATCATGATTTGATTTGATTTCATGATCAGAGGTATGATTTTGTTTAATTTTTAGCATGATTTTGTCCCTCTTAAGTTAGCATTTTCGATTTGATTGAATAAACTATTTTTCTTATTAAGATTATTTTGTTTTGTTTATTTAATAAAATATGATTGCATTGGATATTATAACTAGCTACAGATTCTGTAGCCAGTTAAGAAAATTCGAGTTGTTTGATTTAATAATTGAAAACATATCTAAAACCTTCTTATTTTCATTTGTTTTCAAGATGATTTAGGAGCCCATGATTTCCAAGGAGATATGAGACATTTTTGAGATATCCCAACCATATCAACTTTGTATTTTGAGTAAATAGATTAGATTGTTGGTAGTTTTGATATTCAGTAAAATCATGGTGGTTGCATCCCCCATATTTTTGAAACAAATTTGATCTTATCAACAGGAAATAGTTATGTTTCCTGAAACCTATATAAACATATGATTTTGTAAACATTGGATCATCTTAGCCTGGGGCAAGACTATGGATGTTTCACTATAGACTTGAATGGAATATGATACACGTCACAGCTTTAGCTTTTCTATATGATGTTTTTATTCAAGTCATGTTTATTTCAATTTGTTAATAGATTATGGTTGCTTTTGTCGTCGTGATTTATTATCAGTTGGTATGATTAAAGATTATATATTGTCCATATTTTCATGTCCCAAATATAACACATAGTAATCATTTGTGCAATTTGAATTAAGTGATTTATCTCTAGTTTCGATCAAACGTTTATACGCAAGTTCTCATAGGAAGAATTATCTTATTGTGGTTGCTTATAGAATTATAAGATTACTGTGACTGCATCTATTATGTGTTTTGTTATTACGATTCAAACTCCATCATTACTGCTTCACATTTATTAAGAGAATTTTAGGATCTGTCGCAGGTTTACCTCATCAGATAAGGTGACTGGATGGCACACATTGAATAGATATTGGATGCAATAACATGTCATCCTGTTATTTGATTTCATTAGCATAATAAATATAGAAGCTTCCTATAGTTAAAATACTTTCTACCATCTGTTATTTCTTTTTTTTAATTAGACAGTTTGATATTCGATTTCTTAAGTATAAACATCTAAGAAAACAAAATTAAAAAGATTAGATAGTAGTTTTACTGTTGTTTAAAAAAAACCAATTTACATTCAATTTTCACGTATTTAGATTAAAATTTGTAGTTTGTATATTATATATATATATATATATTATAAATAGAATTATTGTATATATAAATTGTACATATATATATAGTTAATTGTACTTATAGATTTTAGTAATTGTTATTTATTAGGTTATTGTTTTTCCTTTGGTTATTTTTTCTTTCTTTAGGACTTAAATCGTCTAACGGAGCCACAAAACCTGTCAGGGTGAGTTAATCCAAACGTCTTGGGTTAATTAGACAACCCCAGACCGGACTCGCCCTTCTAGTTGATGAGCGGTCATTTCGCCCATCAACAAGGCTCTCCACCAATCCACAAGAGCTCCCAAACTTCCATACCAAGGAGCTGCGATAACCCACAACTCCTTGTATAATTGCTCTTCTCCATGTCTCAAACCAGAGACTATCTATCATGTTGCCACCTGAAACTGTCATTGTATCTCCCTCTAAGAGCTAACTCCTTGGCTCCCTCAGAGCTATCACTTATGACCTTCCCGGAACAAGAACAAGAACAAGAAAAAGAATAACACTCTTCTAGTGTTGAAACTCAAAGTTTGTCTCAAGATGATCCCCTTATCTTCAATTCCCAAGCTCTAATACCATGTTATATTTTACTACACCTCAGGTTTGGTCTATTGTTTCCACGTTTATACACAATTAACCAAATTTAACTATAAACATAAACACATTGAGATACCTAACTTATTTCATCACAACGGAACATATAATAAAATCATAGATGAATCATCAATACCATGAGACACAAGTATTTTATTCTGTAACTTTATTCAATCCTAAGGACAAAACTAGTCATCTCAACCAATACAATATCACCAAAATTGAGAACAATCATGTTCTCGAATATACAAAACTAAGAATGACCTTGTTCTTCAATGCAACAAATATGAGAACAACCTTGTTCTCCAATACACTAAATCTAATAACACCCTTGTTCTCCAACATAATCTAAAGACAATCTTGTCCTTCCAATACAAATAAGAAAACCAAACTTCAATAATATATGGGAATCTCCTATGCACATGAATCTGTTGTAGATCCACCTATATGGCCTGTTGATTTCACCTGTCAGTTTGTATGAATCTATACCTACCTAAAATATAATGTACACAACTTTCCTTCAACCCACATACCCATGCAACTGTTCCCACGGTAACCCGCGTACATGTGAAAAAAAGGCTCCATTCATACAATTTTCTTTTCTCCTCTCCCTTGGACCATATTTTCCACCTTGAAAACTTCTCCTTCATTGATTCCTGGGAACACCAATCCTCCTAGCACACATGTAGACTCAGTTATGATATATCCATCATGTCTCCACTCTATGACACAATATTGGATTTCATAATGACATCTCTCCTTTATATACAAGTCCAATGGGTGTGTCAAAATACCCTCCACAAGTCAAAATAAAAGTAGGATTTCTCTTTGGGTGTTAATCCCCAACACAATCCCACGAAGCCCATCACCAAACCAATAAATCCCCCAACCAGATCCAAGGGGACTTGTAGCAAATCGAAAGTGTGAAGTGGTTCCCACGATAATTCCTACACACCCAACACCTAGGTTCAAGTGAGAATACCTTCCCGAAGCTAAAAAAATCAATACTCCCTCTTACCAGAGAAGGTATTTTCACCACACTCCACAATCAATGCATTTCGAAGAATAGGTTTACGAGAAGATAGGTTTTTGGATGAACAAGTTTGTGGGAAAATCAACTTTCGAAAAAGAAAGATTCTGAAAAGACTCTCTTCTGGAAAACCTTTTGAGAAGAAAAAGATTGTGGGAGAACATTTTTGGAGGAATGCATTCAAAATCGTGTTTTCAGGAAAAATCCTTTCGGAAAATTCAAGATCTACCAATCGAAAGAAAACTTGAAAAAGATTCACGAAAGGAATATTCGGAGATGGTCTCGGGAAGAGTGATAAAAAGGTGCTTAACAATGGAAAATAGTGGGTATAGGTTAAGGTATATAATCAAATAAAAAATCTAACCCACTTATCTTAAAACATGCTTGAGCCTTTCAAAATAATGTAATTCTGAAAATTATGTATCGAGGACAAGCTTGTCGGAAGACCCATTTCGAGAAATCTCATCAGAAGATGGTTTTGTATTTTGACATTTTGAAAATTTGAGCCTGAAAATATGCATTTGATAGGCTTGGGGGAAGTATTTTTTGTAGGAAACCATTGAAAAATATCACTCAACATTTCCAAAAGGAAAAACCAAAGGGGTGATCCCGAGAGGCTTTCAGCCTCTAGGTTTGAGAAAAATATTAAAGCAAGATAAACTCAATTTCGGCTAGGGAGAACTCGTAGAAAGGTTAAAAAAAATTGCTGCTTTCATATTGGGGGAAAATGTTTAAACATGATCTATTGACGTCTCGATTGGGAAATTATGAAAAGAGGAGCTATAGGCTTGTGGCCTTCGAGTTTTGGTAAACTCATGAGATAGTGATAAATTAGCATTCCGACAGGAAAGTCCTAGAAGGATATGTTCAATAAGATTGCATCTTTTGGACTTCATAAAAAACCTTTAAACAATGTTATTACTTTCTTATGGTGAAAACCTAACGAAAGTATTATGACAAGCTTGAATTTTTTTGATTTTGAAAAGATCACGAGAGTATGTCAACTTGTTATCCCTATGGGGAAATCTCGCGAAGGTAAGCTCAATAGGATTGTGGGTTTTTGGTTGCATGAAAAACATTTGAACATGATGAAATATCTTTTTGATGAAAACAACCCAAACTAAAGGATTGTTATAGGCTTCCAGGTTCTTGTTTTGGGAAATACAGTGGACTCTATAGGTCATCATGCATAAGTCCGATTAGAACAAAGCCAATTTCATATCAATTAAATGTAAACCAAGGGAGAGAAAGGGTTCAAATAATCCAATGATTCTTCTGAACAATTCAATGCCATGAAAATGAATAACATGAAAGAGGAGAGTGAAGATGAGTGAAAAATACCTTCTTCTATAAATAACACAAGGTTTCTTGAACCTAAGGAAACACTTTGGTCTTTCATAGTTTATGTAGAAATTTCTTGGGAGCATCTAATTTTCCCGAAATAGGAAAATTTGAAAGAGATTTATTGTAGGTACAACAAATGGAGACACACAGGATGAACCAATTATCTCTATCCTTTAGAAAACTCAAATATTATATTACATTAGGATATTAAAGATAAACTTTTCAAGAAAATATTATTTCTACCTACACCATGGGTTCCACATATATAATATAATTTTTTTGTTTTTGAAATATATCAAAAATAAATAGTAGATTCTGGGAACTCTTCTAGGCTTTCTTTTGTAAGCCACTATATGGGGTTAATTGATTTAATCTTATTCATGCATATTCCTTTCTTGGGTATAACACCACAGAGAAAATGTATGCAATTGACTACATGTCAAAGTTTTTTCCTCATCTCTGATACAACAGACATGGCCCTGCTGCCAACAAGCATCTAGATCCCCAATAAGATTACCTCTTACACCATTTTACCTGAATTATCTGGTCCCAAGCCATTTTGAGAGTGATAGTTATATATATTCTTTCGTTTCTTTCTCTCTATTGATATTTTAATGGTTTTTCATTTTATTATGGATGGGGGAGCATATTCGAAAACCCCTTAAAGGAATGAGATGGAACTTTGAGTTTCTTAGATGTGTTGGCACCGTCAATACTTATAGATTTCATGGGTCTACCACCTGAAGGCACAACAAAGTTAGCTTTTTAGTGTGAAGATAATGAAGCTTTTTGAGAATACCCAAAAGAAACTTATAGACTAATCTTTTTTTTGCATGTAACATCTGAATCTTATTATGAAAGTACCACCATGGGAAGGAAAACACCACCTTCACATCCAAATTTGTTTATGTTTTTCTTCAATGTATAACTTGAGAGTTTATCAAGATTTTAAAAGATGCCTTCATCTCCATGTTTCCACTATTCTGTCCTTGATACCTTCATTCGACATTCTATTATATAGAGTATATTTGTTAGTTTTAAGTGTCTTTAAGATAATTTAATAGAGTAAGTTTATTTTTTATCTTTCACATAGTGATACATCTCATTTTCTTCCAGCATACAATTAGATTATATAGGGATGATTAAAAGTGAAAACTGAACAAACCATTTCAAAATCAATTCAAATCAATTAAAAGAGAATGAAAGTAAAAAATTGTACAAATTCATTCTAAATGAAGGATAAACTTTCAAAAGAAAACAATCCTGAAAATATAGCTACTATGTACAAGACTACATCACTAGAGGTGATTATGAAACATAGTTCTTTAGGATCTAACCATTGAGAGGGAGTTCCTCAATCTCCCCTTCCAAAGTCTAGAGCTTGAAGGTCCTAAATCCTATTCTTTCATCAATTTGGTATGGAGTGAGCCATAGCTATTGAAACTTACTATGTTTCCCTTTAGGGTCATTGGATTTATCTCATTTTAGAACTAGGTCCCCAACTTGAAAATCATTATTGACAAGATAACTTTTATCAAACCATCATTTGAATAATTCTTGATGTTGGTACAAATTTATCTTGGGATTTTCTCTTTCTTCCTCCAATTTAAGAACGGTATTCAATCTTTGTTGGATAATTGGGAAATTTATTTCTTGAGAAGACTAAGATAGTTGAACGGAAGGAAAAAATGTATGCATAGGTAAAATAGCGTATCTACCATACACTAGAAAGAAAGGAAAATTCCCTAAGGAAAATTTTGTTATCACCCTATCAGTCCAAAGAGAATTGGCAAAAGATAGATGCCAACTCATATGATAATTAGTCACGGTATTTTTAAGGATTTGGATTAGGATTTTATTAGTTGAATCTACAAGACAATTTCCTTGGGGATAATAGTTGGCAGTGTTATATTTTCATTAGTTCTGTTAAAATTAGATTTACCATAGAATTTTTATCTTATTCTAACATTCAATAGTAATATACTAAAATATATAAGCAGAAGATAAAATAGCACAAGAGGACACAAAGATTTATCCTGGTAAAACCCCAAACTTAGGGAAAAACCCAACCAACTTTTCTAAGAGAGAATATTCCAATATAACCATGAACATGATCTTATCACAAGAGAAAACCAACAATGAAGAACCAAACACTTATCTCTTCTTCTTTTCAAACCCTAGGAAGGGTAGACAACTGAGTCACCACAGAACTAGCGCAACTGGTAACTATAACTGCAACTACTACTGTAACTTCCACGAAGCAATTGGGAAACAACACACAACCTTAGCGCAACTCTTCCAGAGGTAGTGCACAAGAGATATCACCAAGAATAACCAAGAATATCCTTACCCAAGTGGAGCGCACTCTCCAAGAGAACCAAAAACTAGAAATAATGAAACTGCAGCTACAACTGCCTAATGTGCACTACATAAGGAGAACTATGTGGTTGTACAAAAGAATTGACCCAGATTTGTATTTATACTAATTTGGGCACCTATCTAGGGTCAAATTCTTATTATGGGTCTTTATTATTTTTGTGAGCCAACTTCTCTTCCTAGAAATTATATTTCCACTCTACTATTATTTTCTGTGGGCCGAATTCTCTTATGGTCTTCTATTTCACTTTATTATTTTCTAAGGTGTTCTTCAACTGTTCAATGGTCTTCCTTTGACTTATGGGAATCTTCTTCCTCTCTAAGAAAATTTGTCCAGGAGGAAATACCTTCTGCAAATACCAAAACATCAAAACTCCCTCTTAAATAGGGAGGTATCTTTCCACGATGTCTTCATCCAATAATCCACTTCCTACTTTGCAATCAACTAGTAGCACACAACTACTAACATGCCATCGATAGCTCAAATCATCTGTCACAGTCTCCAATACTATGTTGCAATCATCTAGTAGCACACAACTACCCATGTTGTTTAGTAGTACACAACTATTGCCATAGTCCAATAGTATACAACTACTTCCATAGTCCTCTTGACTATGATGCAATCAAATAGTAGAAATGAACTACTTCCAAGTCGTCTGTTAGTGTCCATGACAATCAAATAGTAGCAACCAACCACTACAATGTCATCCAATCTAATTCCAAATCATATTTGTACACAACTACTATCTAGTGGTACAAAAACACCACCATTGATACACAACCACCATTGTAGTAGTAAACAACCATTGTCTAGTGATACACAATCACTGCTAGTGGAACACATCCATTGTAGTAGCACACAACTATTGTCCAATGATACACAATCACTTCCAAATGGAAAACATCCACCATAGTAGCACACAAATACTATACAGTGATACACAATCACTGCCAGTGGAACACATTCACCGTTGTACCACACAACTACTATCCAGTGACACACAATTACCTCCATTGTCTCATGACTATGGATGTGTTTTTTCTTCTCTCATCGGGTTCAATAGTGCATTACCCCCTCAATCACCTCACATCTAGGGAACCCTTGGCCATAGGGATTAGTCAGCACAAGCATAAACAACACACCTCCCTCTAAATGAGGGTGGACATTCTACATCACGTCAAGCTTATATATGAAGTACTCATACTTCACCACAGACAGAGGCTTGGTGAGAATGTATGCTACCTTCTCATCCATGGATATGTACTGGAGCTCCACAAATCCTCTCTGCACCATGTCTTGGATGTAGTGATATTTGATCTCTATGTGCTTTCACTTTTTGTGAAAGACAAGATTTTTTGAAAGCTCCACACAACTTTGATTGTCACAATGTATCAAAGTTGGATCCAACTATAGATCAAATATCCTTGCAATAAAATTATGAATCCATACTGCTTCACGACTTGCAACAATGGATACAATATACTCTACCTCTATTGTACTGAGTTCCACTGATGTTTGATTCCTACTCAACCAAGATATCATGCCTGATCCCAAACTGAAGCAACATTCAAATGTGTTTTTCCGATCCACTACACTCCCTGCCCAGTCAGATTTTGCATAACCTTGCAACTTCACATCTCCATATGAGACATATCTCAATCCATATCCAACTGTACCATGTAGGTACCTCAACACATGTTTTGTTTCCATCCATTGTACATGTCTAGGCTTAATCATGTATTGACTCAAGGTGTTCACTGCAAAACATATGTTTGACATGGTGTTAACCAGATACATCAAGGATCCGATCAACTATCTGTACATCATGGGATACACCAAATCTGAAGATGAATCAATCAAGATCTTCATATTCATCATCATAGGTGTGTCCATGGACTTTTAGTCCATCATCTTGAATCTCAGTAGGATCTCAACTGTATATTTTCCTTGGCTAAGGAAAATATCTTCTATGTTACACCTCTAATATCGTCAAATCCAGATCCTTCATTTCAAACTTTGAATTGAGTTCCCTCTTGCACCCATATGTGAGCTTCTCATCCCCTGTAAGAAACATATCATACAATATCAAGGGTAAACCATCCCCAGTATCATCAAAATAATTTTCTGGCATATCCTACCCTAAGTGTCTGCTTCTGTCCATACAAAGCCTTCTTCAATATTCAGACATGAGACTCCTTCTCATGTATCTTATGGTTTCTCTATGTACACTTCTTCTGGCTATTGGAACAATTGTCTTGTCATAATCTTCTCCCTCTTGCTGGGAGAATCCTATGGCCACAAATCAATATTTGTACATACATATGTTTCCATCTACAACATGCTTGATATTGTAGATCAACTTGGAAGTTACCAATGACTTCCCTTTTGGTCTCAGAACCAAGGAAAAATCCATATCCCAGTCCTTCCGACTCATTTCCTCCTCTATCAGTGAAACAAGGGAAGCCTACCAGGAGGTCTCATATCTCCTATAAACATTTGAATCTTCGATATATGCTCCTCAATCAACTCATGGAAGATATCTTTCACTCCTGTAAGATGTCTCTCTCTCTCCCATTTGAATCTAAGGAGTAATACTTTCTAAATGAAAGTCTCTAAGCCAATGAATCTCTCTAAGTTCATTCTCACTCTAAGTTTCCATCCTCCCTTTGAAGCCTGATTCCCTCTAATTCGTTATAGTATTTGGATCCATATTCTCCCTCTGTACGTATTGACCTCCTCTAAATTCTAATCTCCTATAAACGTTCTCCGAGAGGCTGCTCCTCCCTACTGGATCCTGAGGACTGACTCCCTATGAACTCTATCTCCTTTTGAGCTGGTACTTTGTGGGGCCACTTTCCTCACCATTGGTGGAGCCATATTCTCCTCCTCATGATATGGATCGTCAATTCCATATATACGTATCTCCTTTGTGATTTGAAAATGATCTTTTAAAGACTTTGGTTAAGTTTATGCATGAGTTGATTTACCACTTAGGAATTAAGGAGAAGAAGAAGTTTTTAATGAAAGAATATTACAGCCATCATAAATAATACATAACATAAGGTAAACATTAATAATATAGAACCATAATGCCAATATTGTTAAAGGAGTTTGACAACATTGTCTACGTCTCTGGCTCTTTGTCTCAGTGGGGGAGGCTTTCTTATTAATATTCAATTATTCAAAAGTACATTAGAAATGCATAAAATGGATTACAAATTGACTTGGTTATGTTATGTCGACACATCAATCACATAAATTAATGAAACATTAATAAAGAATTAATAATCCATTATGACACATGGCCCACATATCGTCACCATGAATCATGACACACACAACAATGTATTAACATATTAATTATGACAACCCAACATCATGGCATTCTACCATTGACAGCGATGAAAAATATTACAAAACTTAGACCTTCAACACATCTCAAAAGGACCATTAGTCCATCAATTCTAATTCCCAATTGAACATGGCGCATGGGTAACCATCATTGTTATCAATCATACATCAACATTAAATATCTGTTTCCCATGAGAGTAATAATTCCTTAACATTCTCATGTCAACTTAATCAATGGCTTGAGATTAAACATCAATTAAAAGGCACAAGTGAAAACAAGTGTTGTATCAGACATGCATCTACTTAAATCTAGGACGCCTGATTAATTATCAACTGCTCAAGACGTAGAAGTGCAGTCCATTGTAATAAAATTCCATTTCGTGCGAGAAGACTAAATGAAAACCATCAACATTACATTAACTTTATACGCCAGGGGTAATGACTTTATTTCATAGGCCACAGGAGAAAACAATTAGTAAATAGTTCATATGACAACATCATTCTAAAGGCGCAAGTGAAAACAACTTTATCATTCCTTAAGCAATAAATAACACTGTGCTAGAGCACAATAATTACATAACCATCTATACATTGAATTAATCATGCGTAATTTAATCAACTTTAAATTCCTTCAGGGCGCAATATAAAACATCTTTCTTGCTTCAAGGGCACAGTTATAAAGGTGGTTATTGCTACTGGCCTTCGACTATAAACAATTGCACAAGGTAATCTAGTTCCAATCAACTGCACAACCATGAGGTTAACTAACAGAATTAGTGGTCTAGCCAACAATCAATCATGCTTCAAAGTTAGATCAATGATGCAAGTACACCTATAACTTTATTTGATAAAGCGTAAGAGAAATTAATTCTCCACCGTCACAATATCGAATTTAGAAGCCACAATCCCAACGCACAAGACAAAGACTCATTTCCTAACCTATAGGGCTATCTTCCTTCACTAGATCTAAAATATCATTACTCTACAAAAGATTCACCCTACCCAACACAATTGACTCCATTCTAGGGCATAGTCAACAGGTAATTAAATCAATAACTCCCCAGCTAAAAACCCAGTTCCCCTTTTGTTAGTAGGAACCAAAGCATCTCATTACTACATTGCAAATTTATAGTCTAACCAATATGGATTTTATACACCATGAATGCATCACACGATGGGGGATCTAAACTTTGATTCCAACGATTAAAGTGAATTAAGAAGGATAAAGGGGAAATATACCAAAACTGTATTGTCACAACCATATACTATGTAAGGGATTAAAATACAGGTTAACTAAGGCCATGCGTTTTTTTTTTTTAAACTCAAGTGATCGATATAATTTTCGCCTTAGAGATTGTAAAAGAATTGAATTCAGTTACGATAAGCCATCAATGGAGATTGTAAAAGAATTGAATTCAGTTACGATAAGCCATCAATGTCAGGTGGAAAATAACTCTATACTCATTTGAAAGAATGTGTCATTACTCGAAAAATGGACTTTAAGGGGACGCACACAAAATTCGCAAATGAAAGGTCGGGTGCAAGGGTGAGCTGAAGGGAGCCATCTTTTCATTGAGGTGGTTTTGTTGGCAAACAAAGAGAGCAAAGATTAATGAGAGTCTACAGAGGTCACCTGCCACACAAGCACGTCGAGGGAACACCAAGCTAAAATAAGGGAAGGACTCGAGGTAGTAGTAAATATGAGGCCACCCAAGAAGGAAACGCACAAACTTCCTGGTGAAGGCGCAGAGGCAGGTCTGTCATCGTGGAAGGTTAGTGTACGAGCCACACATCAATAGGGGTCACTCTGCTGTGATTTCGCTCACTAAGCGAAAAATTGTAAATATTACAAGTTATGACGGAAAATTCCCTGCCCGTGAAAAGGACGCAACCCAAGCAGTCCAAGAGAGTTAGACGAGAAATCACAGAGATAAAATTGTAAGGATTACAAAACTGAAGCAAAAACGAATATAAATCAGAAATATCTACATACCCAAAACGAATTTCAATGGAAATCAACATCGTGGACGTTAAGAGCATTTTATTTCTTTTATTTTAATAAAGAAGAGGTCACTCGCGTGAAACCTTAGGTTGATGCCTTAAAACATAAGGAAGTCAATCCCCTAAGACATACAATAAGTAGCGAGAAGCAGGCCACGCGCAACCAAAGTCATCAATCCAAAGCAAGAATATGAATGCCTATAGAAGGATTTTGTACACAAAGTAGTAGGAAAGGGAACCACGCACAAGTTGAGACCACTTGGTGCTATCCCCCTTCTCCCTTGAGGGATTTCCGACCTCCCAGTCTTGGATCGTTCAATAAAATGAGTCAGATCGACTCTTAGGGTCCCTACAGGTACCTAAAACCACTATTCACAAGTCTGTTTTCTCCTTCGTGACCAAGGGCTATGACTGTGGACCATCCCCTTCACAACTTCGAGCTTCGGGGATATCTCGATCTCCTACTTTGGTTCCTCTCGAAGTGTTCTCCTTCCGAACTCTGAACCTTGCGTTCTGTGTCTCCTTTAATTTTGATGACTCGATAACACTTCGGGTTTCGCGACTTCGTGAAACTCCAATTCACCTTGCACACAAACCTCCGAACTTCTGACTTCTAGACCTCTTGATCCACTGCCACGTGCCTTTTTCACAGACAACGGTTGAGATCTCTTCGCGAATTCGTGAATTCGAGACTCCCCTCTTACGATCCCTACAAATTTCCCGAACTACGAAGTGTCGAAAAACCTTACAGCTGACCTCCATGTAGTTCTTCGAGATCTGACGATAAAAAATGAATCACCTCCCTTCATAACGGATATCGTTCACATATTTTGGTGAAACCTTAAGAATTCCTCCCCTTGAAGAATTATGTGGCTCTCCCTCCTGATCTTGGTTTCCTCAACTTCTTCGTCCCTCAGAATGTTTTCTTTGACAAATAGTTGAAATATTGACCGGTGCATGCCTTGCAACAGATTCTCTTCCACACTCAACTCCTATGTGGATGATTTTTGCACTCCTTTTGACTGTCCTCCAACCACTTCTCTATGACTAAAATCCCACTATTCCTCCTAAACTTATAAGTCTGAGACTCCATCATGCACCCATTGAAGTTGCCTACGCACTCCTTGCGTACATAAGTTTCACGCTACCTCTTCTGAGCTTCGAGTTGAAACAGACTTGGTCAATCACACCTTGCACTCGCTCGTGGAAGAGAAACAATTGAAACTTATTTTAAAACCTCACAGATTCATACATCTAACCATGTAAATTCATGCATAGATACAAGAATAAGAAATAACGGGGAATTGAAAATAAGACAGAAAGTCTACCATTTACTCATTCAGATAGACGCATCGACACCACACATTTGGGACTATACTCCTCTGTTATATTCATTCAATAGTTATATACAATAGATTCAATGGCTCCTCAGGACTATCCTCTATTAGCAGTCTTTCAAAAACCAGAGAGCCAACAACTAAAATGGCAATCTACACAATAGATTCAACATCCTCTTCCCAGAAACATTACAAAGATTTATACAAGAGGTTCTCTTCGAGCCTTTACCTCCAACTACTCTACAACTATACTATCGAAATAAAATATTTCAACTACTTAACATTTATTACAATAAATATTTGAGTCAGACAAATAAGAGCAAAAGCTCCAGATCTGTACTGCAATCCTTTACATTAAAGAAAAATACATTCTCTCATCGATCTTATGCGATGGATCGACCTCTGATCATTAAATATGCTCATAAATCAAAATATTTTTTAGATTTTACATTAATACGCCAACTTTGCAATTCAAAATATTTCAAAATACGTGCTAGTGCACCCAGTTGTACTCCGCATGTTCTTTGCTGGCGATGCTCCTACATCATACTCCTCTGGCTGAAAAATTTATGGGATCCTATCGATGAGCTCCTGCATCGATTTTCCATTCTTCTGGATATCTATTTCACCAACCCAACTGACATCTTCTACTGGTCGTCCTTTCCATTTGACCAAGTATTCAAAATACATTTTTCTTTTGGTCTTCCTACCAATTCGCCAATTTATGATCTGCTTCATCTGTGAATTCTCTGCTATAGGCATTTGTTTCTCCCATTGGATCTCCCTCTAATCTTCATATTCTCTAGCTCTATCTCCCCTGTATGGATGCAAGTCTACAATGTTGAATATGGGCGATAAACCCACATCCTCTAGCAGCTCTATCTCATAAGCATTCTCACCAAATCTTCTCTGGATTTTACATGGTCCTATCTTTTTCAACTTCAACTTATTATATGTTCCCCTTGGAAACTGCTCCTTCATTAAATATGCTAGAACTTGATCTCCAACTTCAAATTCAAGCTTCCTCCTGTGTTGATATTCACTGTTGCTCTTCTTTAACTGCTCCTTGATCTGATTATGAAGTTCCTACATTTTTGCAACGATGTCTTTGGCTCCAACGCTCCTAAATTCACTCTACTCCAGGATTCTCAACTATGACACTCCCCCCAGATTCATTCCATACACTATATGAAATGGACTCTTCCCATTGCTTATGTTCACTGAGTCATTATATGAAAACTCCACTTGTGCTAGAATCTGATCCCACTGACTATGGTGTTCAGTGACCAAACTCCTCAACAAATCTCCTAAACTTCGATTTACCATTTCATTCTATCCATTTTTTTGTGAGTGATATGAAGAACTAAAGGATAGCTTTGTCCCCAGTTTCATCCATATCGTCCTCTAGAAATGACCAACAAATTTTGGTGTCCTTGTCTGAAACTATGCTCCTAGGCATTCCATGGAGTCTCACGATCTCTTTGAAAAACAAATTTCCAACACGTGTTGCATCACTAGTCTCATGGCATGGGATAAAGTGTGCCATCTTCAAAAATCTTTCAACTACCACAAATATGGAATCACTCCCTCTTTGTGTTCTCGACAATCCCAACATGAAATCCATGCTTATCGCATCCCAAGTCCTCTTTGGAATAGGCAATGGTTAATACAACCCAGTGTTATGCTTATTCGCCTTTGCATACTGAAAAATCTTACATATGTTTACGAACCTCTTCACCTTTTCTTTCATAACTGGCCAATAATACAAACCATTCAACTGAGAAAATGTTTTTTCATGCCCAAAATGCCCGGATAGACCTCCTCTATGATTTTCCTTCAGCAAATTTTCCCTCAACGAACACTTTGGTATGCACAACTGGAATCCCTTGAACAAAAACCCATCCTGAATTAGATATTCGACCCACTAGATTATGTCTCTGAGTAATTGATTTTCACATGCTTCATATGCTTCTTTGAAATCTGGATCAGTGTGATACATTTCCTTAAGGTGATCAAACCCCAAGGTCTTCACTCGAAATTCCAGTAGAATTAGACATCTCCTGCTCGATGCATCATCAACCTTGTTAGCATTACCAGAAATATGTTCAATGACAAAAGTGAAATTTTGCATACACTCTATCCATTTAGCATGTCTCTGGTTTAATTTATCCTATATGGTTATGAATTGTAAAGCTTGATTATTGCTATACAAAACAAAGTCCTTCGATACAAGATAATGCCTGCATTTCTTCAAGTATTGAATTATGGCATACAATTCTTTATCATATGTGGAGTACTTCTTCTTAGCATCGTTCATCTTCTCACTGAAATACGCAACATGCCTATTATATTGGCTTAAGACCGCTCCAATTGCAACTCCACTCGCATCACATCTCACCTAAAATGTCTTTCCGAAATCCAGTAAAACCAAAATCGGTTGTTTCATTATCTTCTCCTTCAATATATTGAAGATATTCTTAGCCTCTTCTGTCCATTTAAAACACTTATGTCTTTTCTTTACCATATCCATCATTTGAGCACTAATCCCACTAAAATTTCTAATGGAATTCCGATAGAAAATCGCTAATCCATGGAAGCTTCTCAACTCAAATATACTTTTTGGCGATGACCATTCTCTAATTTCTTTCACCTTTTAGGGATCCATCTTCAACTCATTTGAAGAAATCATAAAGCCCAAATATATGAGTTATGTCTTCATGAAAGATGACTTTCTCAGATTAATCAACAACTTCTCTTGCTGCAACCTCCTCATCACCAACGTTAAATGTCTCAAATGCTCCCCTTTAGTCTTGCTAAAGACGAGTATATCATCCCAATATACAATCATGAACTTACTTGTTATCACTCTAGGAAACTCTTCTAGGTTGTATCTCAAAGATGCCTGGTAACTTAACTATTCTTGCAATTGTTCACTCAAAGATGGGTAATACTGGATCAAGATGAATATCTAACTAACTGGATTGTATTTTCATTAATTTCTAGGCATATTCAAACAATGCAAGACCTTCAAGAGATATAATCATATAGGTGTGTATCAAATAGAACAGAAACTAATCACATCAACTAGATCATACATATATAAAACAATAGATATGATGGGTTTAGAAACTAGTATAATAACTTATTATCCTTTTCTCAATAATCAGATGGTGAGATGACAGTCACCAATGGATTATGTAAACACATACAAAGAATAACATTCATTCATTGTAGTGTCCCCAAGGCCGAGCCCCGTTACAGATCATGTTATATGCAAAGAATTGTAAATATGTTCTATAGGTTGGTGAGCCAAGTTTTGTATAAGCTGTAGGATTATGATTTTTGTTAGGCCAGGGAACCTAAGTGTTGAAGGCCGGGATCCTGTTGTTATACTTGTATGCATGCAGGTCAATTAATAAAATATAAATACCACCAGTGCAGACCGTCCACGATGAAAGATTGATGGGGGACTGAGCGTCCACAAAGTAGGCAAGGGATTAAGGGATGGAAGGTGGGAAAAGGGGTTGAATGTGGAGCCTAGGGGCTAAGCCTAGGGGGCTTAGGCCTGGAATAATATTTTATTATTATTCCTAAAAATCCATGTGCACATTATTTTAACCTAAGTCCTTTGGAAGGACCCGTGATTTCCCAAGTGGTGGGAGAAGGGCATACAGACGGAACACATGCAGTTCCCAGGGTGACAAGTGTCGACCCTGGTGCATGAAAATATAAGTGTCGAGCTGAACCGTGGGTGGGGGGGCTTCCTCCATTCGAACCCGAACCTCTATGCGTGGGACTGGTACATCATCCACTAGAATACCCTGGTTTATCGCTGGAAGGCGAAAAGACTGTTTTTGGGGTCCTGAGGAAATCGTGTACACCATGTCCAGAGCCGCGGAGTCTGTGTCTGACTCTGAGTAATCCGTGTCTCTGAGAAAACCTGTGTGCGCATTAAGCCTGAGTTAAACTCGAGTGGAAGAATCCCTGGTTGTTTGGGAAAATATGAGCTAGCCTGTGCGTGGAGCCTCTGTTCTGAAATTATGCCTGAGAGTATCCTGTGACAGCTGAACCGTTTTGGAAAGCACTTGTCTGTATTATGCGTGGATTGTTGTGATTGCATAGCACTGGAATGCGTGAGGCTTGTTTTCCTGGGAGCGACTCCTCTAGGTGAGAGAGTGTGCAGAGGGAGAAGAGGACTCCTGGAAGGAACCCCTATAGCTGCCATAGAGCCCAGAGAATTCCGGTCCAGTCTGTTCCTGTAACCCAAGGTAAGGGAGACTGGCAGCTGAAGGACTGTCTATGTGACAGAGAAGGTGTACTCTCTTGGGGTGGAACAGACATGTGGGGAATGAGAGTCCGTGTGTAGTGAGCTTGGGAGATTCCTGGGAGAACTACTTCCTATTGAATGTGAATGTGTCATCTTCCTTGTAACCTCAGCCTGAGTCTAGATTCCTTGCCCAGGGGTGCAGCTCGGTCCTAGCTCGGGGGTGACCTACTGTTGAGTTGATGAACAATGTGGTCTAAGGCTGGGAGGTTTGTGGAAGGCCTGCACTTGGTTGGTGATTTCTCCAGCTGATAAAATATAAGTATTGAAATATGGTTTATTACAATTGAGCCTGACTGTGTTGTTTTGTATCATGTTTTCCGCTGTGTAAATGAATTAATGATAAATGCTATGGAACATTTAATTATAGCAGTACCCAGATATATTTTACTCTGAGTTGTTAAGTGTGTTTAATTCTGGTTAAATGCATTTCCTTATAATTTCATGTAAGGAATGGTAAACTGTGAGGTTGGGTAAACCTGGGTAGTGAATTGGCACGCTACAAATTGGTATCAGAGCCAAGGTTTCGAAACTGAGCCTAGATGGGCCAGTAGAGCGGTCTTTGGACCGAAAATGTGGAGAGAAATTGGGCCTGGAATGGCCAATTTCGGATGTTGGTTTGTTCCAGTGCGTCAAGTAGTTGCTTGACCACGTTTATAAGCTCAGGAGGTATAGCGGTACTATGAAACTGCAGCTGGTACGGTCTATGACCATAGGGAGACAGGTTTCTACACCAAGGGTGTTAGAACCATCGGATCTGTTCGGGAGGGAAAGCGAACCCTTGCAACCGCCAGATCTGGAGAACGTGCATGAGGTTTAAAACCTTTTGATACTGCACAGGAGTTTAAACTCGAGAGGATCGTGAGTCGTCAGATCCCTGTGGGATTAACTGCCAACCGTCCGCGTTAACGAAAGTTGCGCAGGACTTAAGTCCTCATGGGTGGAGGAGAAGTCCCAAAGAAGCGTCGGGATATTCGAACTCAGGATAATCGAGACCCTGTGATTCTCGAAATCCTGAGGATAGATCATAGCCGTAGAATTCCAAGGTGGACAAGTGTCAGGAGATTCCGAAGAGTCAGAAATCGGAGAATCGGAGTTCTCGAACGCATAGAGGTCTTGTTCCACGGAATCGCGATCCGCGATTTCGCGATGAAATATGGACCGTTCATTTAGTGGACACGTGGCAGAGATCTGCGCCATTGGGGAAAGTCCCGACAAGGAGTAAATCCATCGGTGATTGAGGTTCATCGGGAAAGTCCCTATAGAAAGGTCATTCATCGGAAATCGGGATTTGAGAATTCGGGAAATTGGGAACCCCAGTGACGAGTGAGTCATATACTTTGAAACCCTGAACCTAGAAAACCCAACAAAATGCGTATGACTGTGGTCATATGAACGTAGGTCACATGGACCTGACTTGACCGCGATGTGTTAAAGCGAAAGGCGCATCGGATATCGGGCATTGGAATATCGGAGAATCCGGAGGCAAAGGTTTCGAACATGGGAAAATCGTGATACGCAATTTCTCGATAAGGCTTAGGTGTGTGGGGCCACACCGACTGTTAGGAGGATAGGTGGTGGAATTATAACAGCAGGAGGAAGGCCTGTTTGACCAGTCAATGACTGGGACCCATCGGAGATCCCGTGAGCGTATGAGCATGATGTTGAAATCGCCGAACCCCGATAAGGGATAAGGCCTGGGTCACGAGACAACGGTCACACCGGATAGGGCTTAGCTTGGAAAGCTAAGGCATATCGGAGATCAGAGAATCGGGAGTTGTGAGGACACGCGCCTGTTGACAACGCAAGTGCCGAAACTCCAATAGGAATAGTCACGTGAGGGAAATGACCACGGTCTTGGCGCATGGTCATATGAGTCAAGGGCTAGGCTCAGGAGGAATAGCACGTAAAAAGGGCTTATTGGATATCGAGAATCCGAGAGGATAGTAAGCCTCGATGTCAGGAGTTGCAAAACTCCGAAACTGGAAATTCTGAAATAACTAAATTAAAGTTCGGACACCCGAAAAACACAGAGCCATACCGAAATCAAAAAACTTGTGAAGCCGAAATAACTTTCATTCTTGTTCGTATTAATTATGAATAGTGTGGGATATTCATGAAGTTTAATGGCCTAACAATTTGAATTGGATCGCACAGTGTGTGTTCTGAATACAACAGAGGCCAAAACTCCAGACAATCAATGCCAAGTATGGAATGGGGAAGAATGTCAATTATCCCTGAAATGGAAGACGATCAAGAAGGAAAGGATGTTAACCAAGGAGTCGAGGGATCGCACTCTAATGGGCATGGAAAAGAAATGGATAAGGAAGGACATATGATGAAAATCATTGAAGAGTTACAAAGAGAGGCTAAGGAACGCTGAGCTGATAGCAGAAAGCTCATGAAAGTCAGAGATCGGCAAGGGAAATTAAACTTAAGATTAATGCAGAGTCTGGAAAGAATAGAGAAGAAACTGGAGAAAGGAAGAGACTCAAGTACGACGGAGAGTCGCATAACTCATGGGGAAAGAAGCAGGTCGAGGAGTGGTAGCCAACATCACAGTCGCTCCCAAAGACATTCTGGCAGTAAGACACATAGCAGTTCAAGACCATCACCTACCAGAAAACATCAGAAATCTGGAAGGGAAGAATTGAAAGGAGAAATGAATAAAATTAAACCTCCAACATTTGATGGGGAGCATAAGAAGGAGGAAGATGCTGAGA
>JZKD02S1201320.1:1437063-1451792 GCA_000966675.3 Picea glauca
TATTCCTAAAAATCCATGTGCACATTATTTTAACCTAAGTCCTTTGGAAGGACCCGTGATTTCCCAAGTGGTGGGAGAAGGGCATACAGACGGAACACATGCAGTTCCCAGGGTGGCAAGTGTCAACCCTGGTGCATGCAAATATAAGCATCGAGCTGAACCGTGGGTGGGGGGGCTTCCTCCATTCGAACCCGAACCTCTATGCGTGGGACTGGTACGTCATCTGCCAGAATACCCTGGTTTATCGCTGGAAGCCAAAAAGCCTATTTTTGGGGTCCTGAGGAAATCTTGTACACCATGTCTAGAGCCATGGAGTCTGTGTCTGACTCCGAGTAATCGTGTCTCTGAGAAAACCTGTGTGCGCATTAAGCCTGAGTTAAACTTGAGTGGAAGAATCCCTAGTTGTTTGGGAAAAGCTGAGCTAGCCTGTGCGTGGAGCCTCTGTTCCGAAATTATGCCTGAGAGTATCCTGTGACAGCTGAACCGTTTTGGAAAGCACTTGTCTGTATTATGCATGGATTGTTGTGATTGCGCAGCACTGGACTGCATGAGGCTTGTTGGCATGGGAGCGACTCCTCTAGGTGAGAGAGTGCGCAGAGGGAGAAGAGGACTCCTGGAAGGAACCCCTGTAGTTGCCATAAAGCCCAGAGAATTTCGGTCCGGTCTGTTCCTGTAACCCAAGGTAAGGGAGACTGAAAACCGAAGGACTATCTAGGTGATAGAGAAGGTGCACTCTCCTGGGGTGGAACAGGCATGTGGGGAATGAGGGTCTGTGTGCAGTGAGCGTGGGAGATTCCTGGGAGAACTACTTCATGTTGAATGTGAATGTGTCATGTTCCCTGTAACCTCAGCCCGAGTCTAGATTCCTTGCCTAGGGGTGGAGCTCGGTCCCAGCTCGGGGGTGACCTACTGTTGAGCTGATGAACAGTGTGGTCTAAGGCTGGGAGGTTTGTGGAAGGACTGCACTTGGTTGGTGATTTCTCCAGCTGATAAAAGATAAGTATTGAAATATGGTTTATTACAATTGAGCCTGACTGTGCTGTTTTGTATCATGTTTTCCGCTGTGTAAATGAATTAATGATAAATGCTATGGAACATTTAATTATAGCAGTACCCAGATATATTTTACTCTGAGTTGTTAAGTGTGTTTAATTCTGGTTAAATGCATTTCCTTATAATTTCATGTAAGGAATGGTAAATTGTGAGGTTGGGTAAACCTGGGTAGTGAATTGGCACGCTACACTCATAAGCATAGACAGAAAGGAGAAAGAAGATCTGACAACATCAATGAAAGAAGCTTGCAGGCTGAATATCTGTTAGAAAGGGTCTCTATTACAAATGAAGCATAGTAGAACTGAAAATCGAACCCCTGGTTCATCAAAAGTTTGTGTCTTTATAGCCTTTACATCAGATACCTAGATCCTAGAATACTAGATCAAATTTTCATAAAATAGAAAGTCAAAAACTAACACAAGAAAATAGGAAAGGATCCTATAAAATAGGTCAACTCCTTATCTTTGATGGTCTTCATATCCTCATAATCTTCGACATCTTCAGGAAGAATTCCAAGGCTGATGGATAAGGCAAAATTGTCATCTTTAGCAAAAGATAGTTTTTCCCAAAAATAGATAACCAATTTTATCTTTTCCTCCTTCCTAGCACCTTGAAAGTTGGAACAAAAACCTAAAATTGATTCCCTTAATTATTATCCATCATTACAAACCATCCTCGAGGCATCTGGGTGAGAAAATCTTGGATCTGTGAAAAAATGGTAGCTTTCTGCAATGTTCTTCACTTTCGGTGGCTAGGAGAGCTAAAATGTGAGCTTGTTAGCCACCGAAAGATCTGCTTTCGGTGGCTAATGAACAGTTTAAATGTCCGCCTAAGCTCCCAACTGCTAAATCCATCACAATAAATGATTCTCCAAGCATATTATATTCACCATCCTCCTCATCTGCAAATTTGAAAACATATGACATAGCCACTTGATGATACCTTTAAACCTATAATCAATTCACCTGTGTGTTCTTTGAAATCATACGCCATTGAATACATTCTAGTTCCTTCTCTATTTCCAAGACATATGGTTGTATGTTCGCAAATCTATCAAATCTAATGTAGTTGACGTGATCTATACTGTGTACTTGAAGAATGAAAAATCCCGAGAGCAGATCCAGTTATTCAGGAGTGATAGTGTTTTAACTAGATCTGGTAGTGGACCTCTAAAACCCGATATCTACCATATCTGCAGAGTTGTAACATTTGGCACATTCACCTACACATAAATCTTCCAACCACATTGATATGAGTTTTCTCTTTGACATCTGTAATCTCATCTTGGAGACCTGGCAGAGAGTTTGAAGAATAAACTTATCAATGAGATAAATGGACTATAGAACTAGGTGTTTGAACTTGGTTGTCGACTTGGCATGTGAATGATTTGTGGCTTGAGTTTTGTGAATGGATTATGAACTTGCATGTGACTTAGATATATGTAGTTGATATTTAGGATCTATAGGATTTAGCATATAGATTAATAGACCTTGATATGATGCATTCTATGTGCTTGTAAACCTAAAGTTAAGGTATTCACTAATACATGCACACACCACTCTTTTTAAATATATACCAAGGATATTTGAAGACCCAAAACATAGACTAAGGCTTTACTACCATTTTTTCATAGCTCATCAAGAGGGAAGAGTCAAAGGTTGTTGGGAAAAAAGGGATTAACCAGAGCTCGATGAAGAATCTATTGGCTTAAAACACTAGCCAAAAGGATGAAGAAAACAATAAGTGAAACAAGGAGAGATAAAATATTCTCTCAAAAGTCCATTAAATTTGAGTCCTAATATTTGGCTCCAGCTAGGATGGATACCTCCCTGCGAGGTTTCCAAGAACCTAATAGTTCTGGTCGACTTTACCATTGGGCTATAGAGTCATTTGGCTTGTGCAACTAATCTTCTGCAAACCTGTAACTTTCCTATAGCCTTTACCATTGGGATATGGAGTCATTTGGCTTGTGCAACTGATCTTCTACAAACCTATAACTTTTCTATAGCCTTTACCATTGGGCTATGGAGACATTTGACTTGTGAAACCAATCTCTAAAATATCTCCAAACCTATGCAATTGATATCTATACAACTTCAAAATTTGCCTTTACTCACACAAGAAAATTGTCATTTATGCTGCAAATGGGAAGAAAGAAATGCTCGAAAAAAAGATTAGCTAGTACACTATCCTACTCTAACCAAATGTACAATTTGATTAGGTAAAGACTGACTTCCATAAAAGCCATCCAGACAACTTTAATACCGAATAAATCGCATCTTTGTCATTGATCAACATATGATGTCTGAAATGTAACCACAATGATAAGAACTCTTTCTGGAAATCATACTCACCTGAAAACATGGGTGATCTAACGAAATCTGAAACTTTCAAGCTCTCTAAAAAGTATAACTCCATGAATGCTGCCACCAGATCCTTGAAAGGAAAAAGAAAAACATATTGGTCTTCGGGAAACCTCTTCACATCTACAACAACCTCTTGCTCAGCCATGACTGTTCCTCTGCTATAAGAATGGACACCTTCTTGTTCCCTTGAGCTTAGATCTTGATCATAAATCATCACAACTTTCTCTTCGGAAAAGTGCTCAGAAGATGATGATAAAATAGTGCTAAAATCATATGAATAAGGATCAGTTAAAAACATATAATTTCCCATGAAATCTTCAATTATCATAGGCTCATCCTAGTTAGCAAATTGATCATAACATTCTGACTCATACCTATTTCTAGAGCACTCAGCATATATTGAAGAATTCTGACTTGAATCTAAAATAAACTCATATGCTTGATGTTGCTCCAAATCTACTTCAAACTCGTTACCTTCATGCTCAAAATCTAAACCATACTGACAGTTTACTTCTTCATGTGCTTGTAGATTTTTAGAGTCAACCTACATTCGGATCCTCCTTGGTGCACGGATATTCTCCTCTACCTATTGAGCATCTTCAAACAACTGGGTTAAGGATGAATACTTTCTTTCTAGTAGAAGAAGAACAAGTTTTGAATGAAGACCCATAACATAATATATCATGGCAGTTGTCTCTGTAGGCCGGACAGCCAAAGGCATGTCATGGTAAATGCTGTAAAATCTTCGATTGAAGATAGACAAAGCTTCACACTGCTCTCTCTTCAAAGAATAAAAATCAACAAGATGTGAATCTAGTGATTTGTACTCACCCCAATATTTCATGAAAGCATTAGAGAACTCGATCCAAGAGCCAATAGAATCAGTTCTCTGAATCTTAAACCATGAAACAACATCTCTGATCAAAGACTTGGAGAAAAATCTCATGATCACATCTTCATGAACAAATTGCTCAACAAAATCCTCAAAGGATTCCAGGTGCCTCTCAATTGAAACTTGATTCTCTCCAGAAAACCGGGGAAGATATTCATAACAGTCAAGAGGATAAGGATGAAGGGGATAGAGAAGCCTTAAAGGCTTGAACATCTTCATCCTAATTTTAATTTGAAAAGCAGTGAGTTTATCATGATATTTAACAGGATTGTAGGAACCAAAAATGAACTAATCCTAAAAATTTCATACAATTAAACATAAATTTCTTTCAATGCCTAAGTAGTTCAATAATCATCGTATAAGTATAGAATTTTCAACAGAAAATTTTAATTTATCCACAGCATGAATTAAAATTTACAAACAACATGCTAATAATTTACATAGTCATCACATAACTTAGAAAATTCATAAATAAAATACCTCTTCCTGATGCTAATTCTCGTTGATCTGCTTTGTCCAGCCTGCTTCTTTGACTAAACCCTGCCCAAACCGACGAACCACCTAGCTAGCTAGGAGCAGCCTGTCCGGCTCCCTAGCTCTAGGATACCGAAAGGAATCCTGGCCCCGTGCCCAAAACCCCCAGCAACCAGGTGCCGCCTGCAATGATTCACAAAACTCCCAATATAAAACTCCCCACACCAGAAAATATCCAAACAGAAATCACGTTCCCCCTCCAAAATGATTCCTTCTCCCCAAAATCATAATCCCCCTCCCGTAGGACTCTTCCCCGTCATATCTCCCCCTTCACCGACTCTCCTCCCCTCCATTAATTACCTTATCTCCTCCTTTATTATCTTATGCCCTCCTTTATTACCTTATCCCCTCGTGTCATACATAATTTTCAAAAGGATTAAATTAAACTTATTAAGCCCCTTAATTTATTACCCATGTCATTGCATGTGATATGTAATCAATTAATTAATTAATTAATCAATCAAAAGTTATAAACAATTAATTAATAAATAAATAAATATATAATATTATTAATACTAATCATTGTTTAACTAAAACCATATTAGGACAATTAATAATCCCTAAGCATCTATTTAACTAGGGGTGTTACATACACCCACCCTTCAGGAAACTTCATCCCGAAGTTAAGGTATCTCATGATACAAAGAAAAATAAACATGGTTCACACATTCATGACAATTAACCGACACTATTAGTAAGTAAGTCAAGAAAACTCATACATACTAGTGTACATGTACAAGAAATGCATATGTAGCTAGTACATACAAGTCTCATGCACATATTAATAATCAATAACTATCACCCTTATAGTAATTTATATATGCATCCAATCCAATCGACAAGACCATTCTTCTATAAAAGACAATAAACCAATCAAATGTTTGCGAAATCTTTTAATTACTATTATCTAGTTCAACAATTTTATTTAGACAACTGTGGTTTAGTTACGTAATTATGAATATTCATATATATATTTTTTCTTTTTAGAAGGGAAAAACAATAAATTCCACCATAAGACAAATCTCCATACTTTCTCAACTATTTTAACTCATCCTTTCTCCCTAACTTACTTCCATCTCCATTCCTATCCTTTCTCTACTGGACTATCTTGGAGTGTCAACTATATTAACCTAACTCCAATTAGAACTCGTAAGCAGAAGTGTCACTATCTTGACCAAGCTTCCCCAGCAGGCAACTGATAGTTATCATCACACGTCTAGGGGAGCGTGAGCTAACATCGTCCTCCCATGACTTCATGTTTCAGAGGATACACAGTGGGAAATCGCTCCACCCCTCCTAATCATAACTAGGGTCCACAACCTACAATGGAATATACAGTGGCACTTTGTTGCTAGGCGTTTTGTCATCATTTATTCGGTTTTGGGCAGTCTCATCACCTGAAATCCTACACTGGTCCACATATCATAGTAATGCATCCAAACCAATATAATTTCACATACAAATATTCATATCATAATGTTTCTCGACTAGTGGTCATGACATCCACTTTCATAATCATTATCCCTTGGCTATTTCATAGCCCATAACCTGCAGATTAGTCTGTAACACAAACTCATACATTTCTATACATTATCATCATGTAATTGCATGCAATCATCATTTCAATTTGGTATCCATGTACCAACAACTTAACATCAAAGTTTTGAAGTTAGAAATAGATCTCATAATATCCCATAATTCAATTTCGACACCCATTCATAAAATTATCATTTACCAAATAGATTGCATCAAATCCAACATCATTCTAATAGCATTTAAGCATTCATAAAATTTACATTCTCACAATATGTCGCATCATATACATCATCATCAATAAGATTTAAACATTCATAAAGGCTCATATGTCTTAAAATTTTAGGTGTATCATTTAATAGTTTCATTGTGAATATAAAATAATATATGTAGGCCTCAGGTAATCCTGGCTATCTAAGTCTGGTGTTACATACACCCAACCTTCGAGAAACATATTCTCGAGGTGTTCAAAAAAGTGAGGGATAGTCTCGTCGTAATGTCTCAGCGTCTTCCCAAGTAGCAGATCCTGGACCATACTTGTCCCATTGGACCTTAACTTGGTCTACCAGATGGTTCCCCAGCTGTCAGACTCTACGGTCCAATATGCGTAATGGTTCTACCATGAGAGTTCCCACGTTTGACACTTGCAATTCCTTCCAATTTAGTTTATGTGATTCATCAACAACATAATGACGTAAAACAGATACATGAAAAACATTATGAGTTTTATGCAAGTGGGGTGGCAGTACGAGACGATAGGCAACGGGTCCAATTTTCTCTTGGATTCTGAATGGTCCTATAAATCGAGGTGACAACTTTGTCCCCTTCCCGAACTGTATGGTATTCTTATTAGGCCTGATATGAATGAAAACCTGGTCTCCCACCTCATAACTTCGGTCGTTCCTATGTGCATCTGCATAACTTTTCTGGCTATCCTGTGCTTCCTTTAGTCTCTTCCTAATCTGAATCACTTGTTCCTTCATCTCTTGAATCAATTCTGGCCCAATTGTTAATCAATATTCTAATCTATCCCAACTCAACGACATTCTGCATGGCCTTCCATACAGAGCTTCATAGGGTGGCATTCCGATGGAGCTATGAAAACTGTTATTGTAGGCAAACTCTACCAAAGGTAGGTACTTCTCCCACTGGGTTTGATTATCCATGACATACCTCCTAAGCATGTCTTCCAGGACTTGATTTACTCCCTCAGTTTTCCCATCTGTTTCAGGATGATAAGTTGTGCTTAAGTTCAATTGAGTCCCCAATCCTGACTTCAAACTTGTCCAAAACCTAGAAGTGAATCTGGAGTCCCTATCTGAAATGATCTTCTTAGGTATCCCCTGCAAACATATAACCTCATTTACAAACACACGTGCCACATCAATGACATCGTAAGTGTCTCTAACAAGAATAAAATGACCACTCTTGGTTAACTTATCCACTATCACAAGAATGGAATTGTGTCTATGAGATGTGAGCGGCAACCCCACAACAAAATACATAGATATGACTTCCCACTTGAACATAGGAACATCATGTGGTTGTAGGAGGCCTGTCGGGTGATGGTGGTCGGCTTTCACTTGTTGAAACGAAATGTACTACATTGCGCTTCATGCCTACCGAGAAGAAAAGCTTCCTCATGTCTGCGTACATCTTCTTCACACCCAGATGTGCACAATAAAGTGCTCTATGGGCTTCCTTCAGTATGATGCTTTGAATATCCCCATCTTCAGGGATGTACATCCTTCCTCGATATCTCAACAATTCGTCTGCTTCCAGACTATATTCTTCATACTTTGGATCTAAATGCCCCCCACTCTAGAGGTTTGAAGTGACCTTTAAATACCAACTGTCTCCTTGGAGTTGCGTCAACACATGTTCCCTCAAATTTACCTTTAAGGGTACCAAGGAGAAGACACGTGGCCTCCTACTCAAGGCATCTGCAACCACATTTTCCTTCCCCTTGATGTACGAAATACCAAAATTGTACTCACTCATAAACTGACTCCATCGCCTTTGCCTGGCATTCATATCCTTTTGAGTGAAGAGATGTTTTAAACTTTGACGGTCCATTTTGAGCTCGAAGTTTCACCCCAGAAGATAGTGCCTCCAAAGTTTCAGAGCTAGCATTACAACTACCAAATCTAAATCATGAGTCATGTATAGCTCTTCGTGTTTCTTCAACTTCCTTGATGCATAAGCTATCGTTCCTCCATCCTACATTAGCACGGACCCCAACCCTTTCTTCAAGGCATCCATTTAGACTGTGAAGTCCTTTTCCATATCTGGCACTCGTAGAATTGGTGCACTAGTTAGTAACCTCTTAAGCTCAATGAATTCACTATCACATTCTTTTTTCCATTCATACCTGACCCCCTTGCATTGCAAAGTGGTGATGGGTTTCGCTATTTTGGAGAACCCCTCCACAAATCTCTGATAATAACCTACTATCCCCATGAAGCTTCTCACCTCATGGGCATTTTTTGGCACTGGCCACTCCATAATGGCCTTTACCTTTTTTGGGTCCACAGAGATTCCTTCATTGGAAATGATATGACCTAAATAGTGAATTTATTTCTGGAAGAAGAAACACTTTGAGAACTTCCCATACAATTCGTTCTCTCAAAGGAAGGAAAACACCACTTGTAAGTGTTCCTCAGGTTCTCTTTTATTTTTGGAATAGACAAAGATGTCATCTAGAAAGACTTGTACAAAATGGTCTAAGTACATCAGAAATACGCCATTCATGAGGCTCATGAATATTGTTGGCACATTGGTCAATCTGAAAGGTACTATGACAAACTCGTAATGTCCAAACCGATTTCGAAAGGAAGTTTTTGGGATGTTGCCTTCCTTAATCCTTAGCTGATGATACCCTGATCACAAATCGATCTTTGAGAATACCACTGCTCCTTTCATCTGATCGAAGAGGTCATCTATTTGCAGCATTGGGTACCTATTTTTCACTGTAGCGCGGTTCAAGTCCTTGTAATCTATACATAGTTGTAAGGAACCATCTTTCTTCTTTACAAAAATTACTGGTACACCCCAAGGTGAGACACTTGGCCTTATTAGCCCTAAGTCCAGTAACTTTTTCAACTGCATTTGCAACTCACAAAGTTCCGATGCTTTCATCCGATGCAAAGTCTTGGAAATTAGTTATGCACCAAGTTTTATCTCAATAGTAAAATCAAGCTCCCTCTCAAGAGGTAACCCTGGTAACTCGTTCAGAAAAACATCCTTAAATTCTGAAAATACCGAGTACTGATCTAATGAGGGGCCCTTCCTTTCATTCACTGATTCCACTACATATAGTCAACACCCTTGCCTCAAGCATTTCTTAACCTTCATAGTTGAGATAAAGTGTAATGACACCTTTCTCCGTACACTCTGGATCTTCACTTGCCTTTCTTTTTCGTCTATACAAAGCACCCTTTTTGCGAAACAATCTACCGAAGCTCGATGAGATTCTAACCAATCCATTCCAATGATTAGGTCGTACACCTCGAGAGCAGTGATGTATACCTTCAACCTGGTAATACACACTCCCAGGTATACTATACAATTATCGATGCTAGGTCCTACCGCTTGTTTTTCCCCTGAAGCTATCTCGACTTGTTTAAAGTCATTGTGCTCGTAGGCTACCAACCCACTCTTTTCTAATGCAGATGGTGAAATGAAACTATCTGTTGCATCAATATCAAATAAAATCTTAACATTGATATGATTTAGTGTACCTGATGACTCCACCACCGTGGATTGATGTTCGGCTTGATGATTATTAACCATTGTGTAAATCTGTTGGATGTTACTTGCTCTTCCCATCAGGGCCTTTCCTGCTCTATGTGCGAATCCTGATTGTAACTCTGGGTAGTCACGCTGGTAATGGGGTCCTCCGCACCCCCAACAGGTAACATGAGATTGAACCTATCCACTATTATGTGACTGTCTCTGAAATGAGTTCCTTCCCCTGGAATCTCTGCCCCTACTAGTTGTTCCCTGAGATGGTTGTGGACTTGTCTGCGTCGTTGGTGAAGAATGAGATGTTGCACTCACTACCATTGTAATCCCTGTAGTTAGTATCCTTGGTACGACTCTGTTACCTTACCATATGGAGGTGGCCTTGAGCCCCCTCCCCTGGGAAATGTCCTAGGAGCCTTCCCCACGAATCCAGGATGATGTAGAAAGGTCAGTATCGTACCTCCAATTAATTTCATGTGTTCCTCCGCATAACATGCATTTTCCACATCTTCCGCTACCAAAGACGGTTTCCACATCTGCACCATAGCTCTTATCTTAGGGTTTAATCCATAGATGAAGCGCTCTGCCTGTCGTTGGTCATTATCCATATATGGAACATATTTGACCAATTCCATAAATCTGATCTCATATTCTTCTACAGTTATGTTTCCCTGTACTAAGGCATGAAACGCCCCTACCTATTGTTCCTCATAGTAAGCTGGTAGATATTTTTTTTCGGAACCTCTCCTCGAAAAGTTCCCAGGATATGGTGTCCAGGGTAAGATGCAGTTGTCTTTCCAAGTTGCCCCACTAGTTCAAGGCGTTGTCTCTTAATTGAAAATTGCTATCTTGGCCTTTGAGTTAGACATATAGTCCCTTAAGGAAAAACACCGTGTCATGCCTTTCAACCATGCTTCCGTGCATTCACTGGCACGACCCTCGGCAAACTCCGAAAGTTTGATCTTCTACAATTCTTGAGTGATGTCTTCAGGTGGAGGTCCTCCCCCTGAATCCCTTGACGCTTCTGGATTACCTGTTCCATATGGTGGGGGTTCCACTTCGATCCCTGTTGGTTGTTATCCCTTTAAAGTCTCATTTATGGCCTCCAAAGAGCGCAGTACGAGAGCTAGTTCTGGCGATGGTGGTGGCAGCGCTGGCGATGTTGGTGGTGCCTGCAATGATGCTCCTCTACCTTGATTCCCTCGAGTCCTAACCATCTTGTATGATTTAACCTGCATCAACCAAAGTTGTCAGGGTGCATTCAAGGACGTTTTCAAATTTGTGTAACTTAAACTAGAAAACAGGGTTAGGCGTAAGTTTTTTTTTGACTTGTCTGTAAACAGACATTACTCTCTTTAGGGGATTGGCTAGGTTAGGGTTAAGCATCTAAGCTTGATTTCTTCACCTAAGAAAACTATTAACTTGTTTTCCTAGTAGCTATGCTAGCATTGTACCCCACTCGCTGATTCTCTAACTTACCTGCCTAGTGCGCATGAAGCACACCCCCCACTCATCTTGGTCTAAGTCCTTATACTTCGCATTTAACACTAATTAAGGTGACTTCCAACCTAATGTCGATGAAATGATTCTAAGGCCATCCTTCAATGCTTGAATCGTGGGCTTTTCTTGGTGCGTTGTACATATGCGTTGAATTGTGTGACACGGTGATTGCAAGTGCGAGTCTTGAGGATTGTACAGTGGCTTTCAGGCATTGGAGCTTAGCGCTTGTGCGATGTGGTTATGTATTGTTTCTGGACTTGTGGTCGTATGATGTAGTGACCCTAAGGCAATGCATTGAAGCTTGGTGCTTGGATTTGATTGGTGAAATGGAATGGAGGGACTTGGCACTTAGTTCGGTGGTTGAGGGCTCGGAACTCAGTATTTGGTTAACATGGATAATTGGAGATTATACTTCGGGATAATATTTTACGACTATTAATTTATTTATGTATAAGAATTTATTTTATAATGACTGAGGTGTGGCGCGCTGGTGTTTGGTTGTTTTCCCAAGGCTTAGGCGGTGGGTGGTTGTGGGTTCAAAACCCGTCTGCTCCAACAAAATTTAATCTAATCCCTAAAATCATTAATTAACTTTAGTTTAGATTGAATTTACACTAAATAAAACAATTAATTTAATTTATTATTATTATTATTTTTAGATAATTAATTAACTTTAATATTATTTTTACACTTAATAAATTTAAACGTTCAAAATAAATAATAATAATAAAATATATACATAAAAATTTAAAAAATATAAAGATAAATAAAAAAAATAAAAAAAATAAAAAAAAGTGTGGGCACGCATGGATTCCACGTGCCCGCCTTGCTTCCTCCAGCGTCCTCCTGACCTAAACCTAACCCTACATGTACTCTTTCTTTATATTTCTTCCCCTAACACCTTACACGAACTCTGCCGCCTCTCCATTTTGCTCTCTCCCTCTCGGCAGGCTCGATGCTCGGCTCTGAGCACTGGTGCTTGGGCGATGGCTTGTGTGTTTTTTCTCTAGCGTTGGTCGCTAGTATTTATGTTGTGTATTGGATAGCTGGACATGTTGTATGGCTACTCATTGTATGTTGTGGTTTGTATTGTGGATGCGTGGCTTTAGGCCCAAATAATTTTTTTTTATACCTATATATAAAAAAAAAATTATACCTATATATACATAAATGACTCCTTGTGCATAGATTATGGAATCATTCCTGCAATGACTTGTGTTATTTTCTGGTGGAGCACCACTGCAAGGTATGTCTTGTATCCAGGTGGAGAAGTTTCTCCCCCCTACGCATGTGGGCATGGAGGGATAGGTTGGGCAACAACTGCAACCACAATCTAGCCTCCACTTAGAGCGGCACACAGTAGGCCTTCCACCACCACCACACGCTGATGCAACAACAACAACTCCAATATCACATCTAACATGGGTGGATTTTAGAAATTTTAAATGTGTGTAATAGATGCGACGAGGGCTGCATATTAAAATTCCAAATATCAACTATACGTTAAGGTGGTTTAGCTGCAATCTTTGGTCATTTTCATAGCTGAAAATGGCTCGTAAGCCTCACGTGAGACAAAGGTGTGATGATGAATAGAAGAAGAGAATGTTTATGAAGATACAAATGTATCAGCCCCACCATTGAGATTTGAACCGCATCCATGTCTGAAACCCTCAGATAACGCAGAGAATGGAAAGCCAATGAGGGTCTACGCAGATGGAATTTACGATCTGTTTCATTTGGACACGTGTGCGCCTTGGAACAAGCCAAAAAAAAGAATTTCCCAATACATATCTGCTTGTTGGTTGCTGTAATGGCACAAGCCCTCACATGTATAAGGGGAAAACTGTGATGATAGAGGCTAAAAGCTATGAATCTCTTCGCCATTGCAGATGGTTTGATGAGGTTATTCTAGATGCTCCTTAGGTGATCACTCCAGAGTTCATTGATAAGTATCAAACTGACTATGTAGCTCATGATGCAATTCCCTATGCTAATGCAAGTGGAGATGGCAAGGATGTTAATGAGTATGTGAGCGACTTCAAGAACTATTAGCTTCCCATCACCCGAATCAAGAAAATCATGAACATGATATCAGGAGCGGCCCCTGTTCTGTTCGGCAAGGCCTAGGAGATGTTCATTATGGAGCTCACCACACATTCATGGATTCACGCCAAGGGAATTAAACGAATAATGTTGCAGAAGAAAGACATTGCCACCTCATCCTCACTAGCCCGTGGGATATCCGTTTTTTGTTTTTTTTTTACCACAGTAAGAATTGTTTTAAGAATTGTAGTGTTATTGTAACAATCGTACCAAACAATCCTTTGTATTTGATTTTTTTTTTAAGTATGGTTTATTCAGTATAATATCTATATGTGTATATGTACGTGTATATGGTTTGGTATCTTTGGTATTGAAATGTTGACTGTATGCACATTTTCCCTATTTACAGAAAAATATTATTCCTTCGCATAGCTTGAGAAGAGATGGGACCTCTCTTTGGACAAGGGTGGCAGGGTGGTGAGGTGCTTTGGTCACTCTGAGATTAGAGATCGAGGAAAGTCCTCGGGCCAAATATAGAAAATATTGCATGCTTGAGAGAGCAGGTCTTTGCTTTTAAAAGGGTAATTTACATGTTATTACCAGAAAGATTAGAACATCATGCTTATTACTAGTTTTACATTTGTCGCATGTACAAGAAACATTTTGGGCAAGGTTTCATATAATGCATCCAAAGGGGTATCGTTGATTGTTAACATGTACAGATTAAGGGTGACTTATAGATGTATCCATAGTGGCATGCCCTAATCTAGGGCAGTTATCATATCTAGATGGAGGGTTATGTTGGAAAATAGATAAGTGGCACAAGTATTTATTAACAATCTCAATTTTGATACTAAGAGTCCTGTACTTTTGTTTTAGCTAGTGTAGGGGCATAACTGAGTGAACGAATGGTATGAATAGTGTTTTAGCTATTTTTATATGCCATATAGCCTTGGTATCATCACCAAAGTGGCACATTAGCCTTGATTCCTTGATTTAACTCCTCATTACTTTCTGTTAAGTCAGTTAACTAAAGACTAGTTGACTAGTTAACTCAACTAGGT
>JZKD02S1201320.1:1458756-1487925 GCA_000966675.3 Picea glauca
TGTCATTGAATGTGATATGTAATCAATTAATTAATTAATTAATCAATCAAAAGTTATAAACAATTAATTAATAATTAATTAATTAATTAATATTATTAATACTAATCATTGTTTAGCTAAAACCATATTAGGACAATTAATTATCTAATTAATTTTACTTAATAATCCCTAAGCATCTATTTAACTAGGGTTGTTACAAGGATGATGATAAGGTTCAACAATAATGCCAAAGATGTTGAGTTCTGGACGAGTTTAGAATCAATTTCAATCTCTACAAAATCAAAAGAGTGATTAGATTTAATAGGAATGGGAATGAAAGACTCATTTATAGGAACAGGTTGTGATGAGGATATTGAATCAACATCTACAATATAAGCAGTATGTCGATCTTCTTCTTCTAAAGATGGATATATAAAATAAGGATGATGATTTTCTGAATATACAAAATAAAAAATGATTCTCTTAACACGCGAAGGGAAAAGCATGAAAGAGAGGATGAAGAAAAACACCAGTTCATGAAGCAGACTAATGAACTGGTACCTGGATTTGAAATTCATCTCCTTCACCTTCTATCAACTGGATCCTTCCCAGTGGAGTCTTATCAAAATCTGATGGATCAGGAAAATATAAGTCTTTGTAAATCTACCCTAGCAACAGGGCAAGATTTTCTTGTCCTTCTACAAACAATTCTTGGAGAACATAATCTACCATAAGAAAACTGGTATGAGTATAAGAGTAGATTTTTCTGGTTCTGTTTGCAAAAAATTCAGAGAAGAGGAGTAGTCCTCTTCAGGGGAAGATTGTTCAACTTATTTCCCTAAACTATGTGAAAGAAAATTCTCAGGAAAAAGATTTATAACAACAAAATCTAATGAAGGCTCATCACCCTTTGGATTCTCTAATTCAACTACAGTTTTCTGAGAACAAGAAGCTTCAACAGAAGTAGACTTAATGGAAGGTGTTCTAGGTACATATAAAGAAACAATACCTTTTGAGATACCTGATCTAGATGTCCTTGCTTCTCTGGAAGTTTTGCTTTATAGAGATCTTCCTCTTCTGATGATCTTCTCTAGATCTGCAACAGGTGTTGCTGGTGGCCTCTCTTGATTTTCTCTAGTATGAGCCCTCCTCGAAGCCATAGTTCTTCAAAGGAGTCTCTAGATAGAAAATTATAACCAAGTAAATATCCAGGCTTTTTCTATCATCAAAGTTGGATCTGTGTCATGTCCCAAGGAAGTTGAGCTTCAATCTCCTCTCCTCGGCAATGGCACCAATTTTTTATCACTCTAGGAAACTCTTATAGGTTGTATCTCAAAGATGCCTGGTAACTTAACTATTCTTGCAAATGTTCACTCAATGATGGGTAATATTGAATCAAGATGAATATCTAACTAACTAAATTGTATTCTCAAGATTGTCTAGGCAAATTCAAACAGTGCAAGGCCTTCAAGAGATATAATCAAATAGGTGGGTATCAAATAGAGCAGAAACTAATCACATCAACCAGATCATACATATATAAAACAATAGATATGATAGGTTTAGAAACTAGTATACTAACTTATTATCCTTTTCTTAATAATCATATAGCGATATGATAGTCACCAATGGATTATGTAAGCATAGACAAAGAATAACATTCACTCATAAGCATAGACATAAAGGAGAAAGAAGATCCGAAAACATCAATGAAAGAAGATTGCACGCTGAATATCTATTAGAAAGGGTCTCTATTACAAATGAAACATATTATAACTAAGAATTGAACCCATGGTTCATCAAATGTGTGTGGCTTTATAGCCTTTACATTAGATACCCAGATCCTAGAATACTAGATCAAATTTACTTAAAATAGAAAGTCAAAAACTGACACAAGAAAATAGGAAAGGATCCTATAAAACAGGTCAACTCCATATATTTGATGGTATTCATATCCTCATAATCTTTGACAGCTGTAGGAAGCCTTCCAAGACTGATGGATAAGGTGAAATTGCCATCTTTAGCAAAAGACAATTTTTCCCAAAAGCAGATAACCAATTTTATCTTCTTCTCCTTGCTAGCACCTTGAAAGTTGGAACAAAAACCTAAAACTGATGCCCTTAATTATTATCCATCATTACAAACCATCCTCGAGGCATCTGGGTGAGAAAATCTTGGATTTGTGCAAAAATGGTAGCTTTCTGCCATGTTTTGCACTTTCGGTGGCTAGGAGAGCCAAAATTAGAGCCTATTAGCCACTGAAAGCTCCGCGTACAATGGCTAATGAATAGTTGAAATGTCTGCCTAAGCCACCGAAAAGGAAGTTTTATTTCTCAAACTTAAAATGCTTTGTTGTTGCTCACTCCCAGTTGCTAAATCTATCACAAGAAATGCTTCTCCAAGCATATTATATTCACCATCCTCCTCATCTACAAATTTGAAAACATATGACATATCCACTTGATAATACCTTTAAACCTGCACTCAATTCACCTATGCGTTCTTTGAAATGATATTCCATTGAATGCAGTCTAGTTCCTTCTTATTTCCGGGAAATATGGCTGCATCTTCGCAAATCTATCAACTCTAATGTAGTTGACGTGATCTATACTGTGTACTTGAAGAATGAAAAATCCTGAGTGTAGATCTAGTTATTCAGGAGTGATAGAGTTTTAACTAGATCTGGCATTCGACCTTTAAAACCCGATATCTACCATATCTATAGAGTTGTAACATTTGGCACATTCACCTACACATAAATCTTCCAACCACGTTGATCTGAACTTTCCCTTTGATATCTGTAATCTCAGCTTAGAGACCTGGCAGAGAGTTTGAAGAATAAACTTATCAATGAGATAAATGGACTATAGAACTAGGCATTTGAACTTGGTTGTCGACTTGGCATGTGAATGATTTGTGGCTTGAATTTTGTGAATGGATTATGAGCTTGCATGTGGCATAGATATATGTAGTTGATATTTATGATCTATAGGATTTAGCATATAGATTAATATACCTTGATATGATGCGTGTTAAGTGCTTGTAAACCTAAAGTTAAGGTATTCACTAATACATGCACACACCACTCTTTTTAAATATATACCAAATATATTTGAAGACCCAAAACATAGACTAAGGATTTACTATTATTTTTTCATAGATAATCAAGAGGATAGAGTCAAAGTCTAAAAATAGCAACAAGTGAAACAGAGAGAGATAAAATATGCTCTCAAAATTCCATTAAATTTGAGTGCTAACATTACCAATGAAATCTTTCATCACTTCATTCATCAGTTTCATAAAAGTACTCGGGGCGTTTGTCAATCCAAACAACATAAAAATCCATTCATACAATCCCTCGTTTGTTTTGAATGTTGTTTTCCACTCATCACCTTCTCTCATCCTTATCTGGTGATATCCACTTTTCAAATCTATATGTGAAAAATAGTTCACTCCGATCAAACAATCCATCAAATCATCCATCCTTGGCAATGGAAATCTCTATATGATGGTGATCTTGTTTATGGATCTTGAGTTTGTACACATTCTCCATCCTCCATCCTTCTTTGGAATCAATACAGTTGGTTCTGGACATGGACTCAAGATTTCTCTAACCAATCCATTGTCTAGCATATCTTGAACCTATCTTTTATCCTCGTTATTCTCCCGAGGTGTCAACCTGTATGTGGCTTTATTTGGCATTCTTTCTCCTGGTATCAAATCAATGTGATGGCTGATACTTCTGATAGGCAGTAATCAGCTTCACAACTAATCCACTACTATATCAACAAAAGTCTCTCACAATTCATGAATTTCCTCCGGAAAATCTTCCATTGAAGTGTTTGTAAGTATAACCCTCGACTTCCTTAATACAACAATTTGCATCTCTTATTCCTTCCTTACTTCATTGAGGAGTTCTTTCCCACTCATGAGAGGTATGCTCATGTTGGCTTCATCCTTAACTTTCTTCTCTTTAATTGGCAGCAACATGTGTGTCCTACCATTTTTCTCAAGGGGATAGCTATTTCTTCTCCCATCGTGAATGAAATTTATATCGTACTACCATGGTCTTCCCAACAAAACATGACATACATCCATGGGAATCACACCACACATGATTTCATCTCTATATCCACCTATCTTAAATTCAACCAGACATTGTTTAGTTATTCTTACCTGGTGACCTTTCTGCAACCATAAGACTTTGTACGGTGTCGGATGTACATTCATCTCTAGTTATAACTTCTCCACCATCTTTGTGGATAATAAGTTTTCAGTGCTCCCACTGTCAATTATTACCTTGCAAACTCTATCCTTCGTTTTTCAGGTTGTCCTGAACAAAATGTTCCTCTGCATTGGCTTTTCAATCTCTGGCTCTTACTTCAAAAGAACCTTTTTCATCATCAACGACTTCCGATCCTCTACACCTTCTACCTCAACATCTCGCTTCTGCGTTTCCGAAATGTGAGCTTCACCTCCTTCTTTCTTCCTCTTGGGACAATCTCAAGACATATGTCATGCTTTTCCACATGCATAACATCTTACTTTTCCTCCTCTGCCTCTTCCTCTTCCTATGGGAAAAGAGTTTCTTCCAGCACTCTTCCTTCCTCAGGAAATTCCTCGTCTCTCAGAGTGACTATGTAGTTTCTCCGCCTCGCCTTTGGGATTTTGTGCCTTGTCCTAGATAAGTCCATTGCCTCTGTTGAAGCTTCTACCTCTGTTTTGTTGACTCTGCTTTCTGGTCAACTTCTCTTCTTCTTTCAACGCAATCTGATATGCATCCTCTACTATTCTAACTGTTGCCATGATGATTTCATCCTGGATATCATATCTTAGGCCGTTGATGTATCTGGAAAATTTTTCTTCCTCTCTCTCTCTCTATGTCTATCCCTAATGTTCAATCCATAGAACTCCTATGTGTACTCCTTCACATTCATTCCTTTTTGTCTTAGGTTCTGCATCCTTTTGAACATATTTATCTAGTAGTTTTTGGTTATGAATTTCACCTTTAGCTTGGCTACCATTCTATCCCATATAATATTCTTTTGTTTTCCCTTGCTTCTTCTATCGACCTATAGTTCATCCCACCACAATGATGCATGTCCTTTCAACCTAGTGACAACATGTCTCTCTTTTTTTTCCTCCTCAATGTCTTCATATTTGAAATACTTGTCCATTTCTCTTATCCAATCAATCAATTCTTCCATGTCTAAATTACCTTCATACATTGGGATGTTGATATTCATTATGGCTCCCAACTTGAGAACCTCTTTCAGCAAGCGTTCTTCTACAACATCCTCGGCTACAGCTTCATCAACTTCCACTTCTTCATTCTCTGCATCACTGACTTCTCCAACATCAAGTGCTCTCCTTTGTTCTGTTTCCATGGCATCCAGACTTGGGCACAATTCTCTCATCTCCCTTTCCATAGCTTTTTTTTCTACGGGAGGCTCAACACATCTCCTAGGAGACATTGTACTGATGTGCCTGATACCACTCACTAATACCAGTCCAATCCTCCATATCCTCTTTCTACATAAATCAATTTTGTAATATCTCTAATACCACTCCTAGAACAATCCCCCTTTTCCCCTAAGGGTTGCCCGACCTTCCTGTCTTGGATCATTCAGTAAACTAAGTTGGATTGACTCCTCACATCCCTGCAGGTACGCAAAACCATTATACACAGGTCCTTTCTCTCATGAGTTACCACGGGTTATGACCATGGAGAATCCCCTTCGCAACTTTAGGCTTTGGGGATATCCCGATCTCCTACTTTGGTTCTTCCTTAAGAGTTCTCCTTCCGAAATCTGAACCTTATGTCAGGTGTATCCTTTAATTTTGACAACTCAACAATGCTTCGGGTTTTGCGACTTCACGAAACTCCCGTTCACCATGTGTAGAAACCTTCGAACTTCTTACTTCCGAACCTCCTAATCCACTGCCACATTCCTTCTCCATAGCTAACGGTTGATATCTCTTCACGACTTCATGAATTTGAGACTCCCCTCTTATGATACCTCCAAACTTCCAGAACTATGAAATGCCAAAACACCTTCCGGCTGACCTGCGTGTAGTTCTCTTTGATCTGACGGTCTGGAATGATTCACCTCCCTTTGGAATGGATCTTGTTCATAGATTTTGGTGAAACCTTAAGAATTCCTCCCCTTAAATAATTTCATCGCTCTCCCTTCTGAGCTTGGCTTCTTCGACTTCTTCGTCCATCAGAACGTTTTCTTCGACACTTAGTCGAAATCTCGACCTGTGCATGCCTTGCAATAGATTCTCTTCCACACTCAACTCCTCTATGGATGATTTTTGCACTCCTTGCGACTATCCTCCAACCACTTATCTATGACTAAAATCCCTCTACTCCTCCTAAAATTATGAGTCTGAGACCTCGTCACCCACCCTTTGCAGATGACTATGCACTCCTTGCGTACATAAGTTTCACGCTACATCTTATTAGCTTCGAGTCAAAATAGACTCGGTCATGCACACCTTGCGGACATTATGCACTCCTTCCACTTGCTCGTAGAAGAGAAACAATTGAAACTTATTTTAAAGCCTCGCAGATTCATACATATAACCATGCAAATGCATGCATAGATACAAGAACAAGAAATAATAGAGAATTGAAAATAAGACAGAAATTCTACCATTCACTCATTCAGATAGACACATCGACACCACACATTTGGGATGATAATCCTTTGTTATATTCATTCAATGGTCATATACAATAGATTCAATGGATCCTCAAGACTATCCTTTATTAGCATTCTTTCAATAACCAGAGAGCCAACAACTAAAATGACAATCTACACAATAGATTTAGCAACCTCTTCTCAACAACTTTAGAAATATTTATACAAGAGGTTCTCTTCGAGCCTTTCCCTCCAACTACTCTATGACTATCCTATCGAAATAAAAGATTTCAACTACTTAACATTTATTACAATAAATATTTGAGTTAGACAGATAAGAGCGAAAGTTCCAGATCTATACTGCAATCCTTCACATTAAATAAAAATGCATTCTGTCATCGATCTTATGCGATGTTTCAACCTTCAATCATTAAATATGCTCATAAATCAAAATATTTTCCATATGTTACATTAATACGCCAACTTTGGAATTCGAAATATTTCAAAATACATGCTAGTGCGCCCAACTGTCCCCTGCTTGTGCTTTACTGGCGATGCTCCTGCATCACCCCCTGCGAGAGAGATAAGTATGTGAGTCGTGGGAATAAGAGTCACAAAAGTGGTAAGGGCTCGAGCTAATAATTCAAGAGTCAAACCACCAAAAGGGTGAAGGATGGCAACGGAAATATAAATCTCAGTCAGATGCTCTTGTAGCTAAGGGCTCAAGGGTGTGTGTTCAGAATAAAATGTTGGAAGGCCGTTAAGAAAGAAAATTCATTGGTGTAGGAAGGCTTGGCATTGGAAAAACATTCAAAAGTTTGATGGGAGGAGTATCATGCTCCACTCACGGATTAGTGATAGCCAAATACCATTCACTGGAAGGAACAACAGATTAGAGGGGATCTCTTACCATTCAATCCATTCTTGTTAGGAAAAGGTGCATCAGGGAAACCAGACGACTAGGTGATAAACATGAGAGCGATAGGGCATCAAGCTTAACTAGATCATATTCATTCAATCAGGATCAATCCACTTATTACAGTCCTTACTCAATGCTCCTGTATGCTTATACAATTACCTTTGGATCCGCAAATGAAGGGGGTTAAGGATCATCCCTAAGTGTGTTGTCTATGCTCATCATGGGCCTGCATAATTTTGTTTGGACTGGGGAATACCCTGACTTGTCAATGAAATGATATATTTAGTTGGGGAAAAGGAAAGTGAAGTTACCAATCGAAAATCAGGGTGGATTCGCAGTTGTAGAAAGGAATAAGCATACACATGTTGTTCACCCTTTTACAATTTAATTCGGGGGAATGCAACGATATCAGAGTTATTATTTTACAACCATGGAAAAAGGAAAAGGCTCAACTTGTTACTATTCAATCCATGATGATTCAACAATATCAAAGTTTAATCAATAGCTAAGGAAAGATAAAAAAACCATATACATGCGGTTCAACTTATTATAATTTCAAGCAATGAGGATACAACAATATCATAATTAATTTGACAGCTGCAGAAATAAAATGAAATAATCCAAAATTATTATCTAAATTCCATCATCAAGAAGCTTTCCAAATGGTGTCAGAGAAATATCACAGCGACAACAAAAATTATAAATAATCAACATGTTAGAATTATCTCCATTGTGAAATTAAGCGACGTCAATTACATATATAATCCTAATGAAAATTAGATTCATTGTGAAATAAGGAGACTTCAGAATTGCGAAAAATAATCATACACATGCCATCAACCTAGTACCCTTTAACTCATCTAAATTACCATCACCGACAAAACTAGGCTTGGAGACGTTTTTTAGCATCTGGTGACCCTCCTTGCTCTCGCTTTCCAATCAATGACACCTCACTAGTACCTCTCAGTCAACGTTAGGGGAACTCTTCTTCCCCCTTACCCCCCCCGAGCCGCAATGGGGCCACACACACAAACCAGAGAAGTCTATCTCCCATCTCACCTCGCAAGGTCGCACTACCACTCTCTATCTGAGATGGATATCCCAAATCCCACAAGGAAAATCAGTCAAGAGAAAATTCGACAGTATAACCTTACGCCTACCAGCCGTGATCCATACCCCTCCTCTGTCATTTCTTTTATAGAGTTCTCTTACTGACTAGTTTCCCAAATGCACATTGAATTCGTTTTAGTAATTTTTTTTTAGGAAAATTCTCCCTAGAACACTTGTCACCTGATCCCTTCGTTGCACCATAATTTAATTTAATTAATTAAATTAAATAGACAATTTACCTCACCCACCTAAAAGCGTTACTAAAATTGCTCATCGATATCCCTTTATTCACTCACATTCCCTTAATCAATGACGCCTTTCTTAAATCTTAGTTGAGTTTGAAAATGGAAATTTCTCTAGACTAGATTCCCTTCTATGTTCCACATTCCTTTTGTATTTATGTTTCCCCTTTTTGGTCTAAGTTCTAAATTAGCAAGTTTTGCACATGGCCAACAATTAATATTTTAAATAATTTAATCCTCCATTAATTTTTTTACCCCAAATTTTTTTTCATTCTCCCTTTATTACTTGCTTAATTAAATTTTTAATTCTCATGTCTTACTTAGAACTAGAATTGAAATTCAACTAGGCTCAGCAAAATTGTTTTCAAGGGAAATTTTATAATTTTTAAACTTCATTCATGCAACAATTATCTTAAGGGTGATCAGGTCAAAATGAGATATTGTTTCCTAGGTACCTAGGTTCATTGACTCACCAGTTTTAAAACCATGACGTGCCCTTCAAGATGCACTGCATGATCCAAGGGTGAAACTCGACTTCATTCAAGTTTCATCTATGAGACGTTCCCTTAAAGATGCACTACGTGCTCCAAGGGTTCCACTCGCCTTTTGATTGATTTTGGTAGACGTCAAAACCCTGGATTCAATACTCCGTCAGGTGACCTTATGGGAGACTAAGGGACTCTAAGGAATAAGGACCCTTGCTTAATACTTTCCCCTTAGAATTTTTGTGAGTGACTGTCACAGTTTTCCCTCACGACATCGTGGATATATCGAACTAGGTAATCGTTAACCTACAGTTCGATCCACGAAGGGAGTGCTATTAGTCTATGGCAGGGATACTACCACACCCCTCAGGTGCGCGCTAGAGTAGCATATTACAAGGTTATAATAGTACAATAACCATCATCAAAGTAAATTAATTCCAATTTATTTGTTTTTGAGAGAGGTGTCATGTTTTGTGTGTCCAAATTTTCTTCCTCAATTAACTAGTCAACATTCATGGCTTTCTCCACTCTTCAATTTGAACATAAAACATTATCAAAGACACATTCATGTTCATTATTACTAGTTAAATATAAGAGCGAATAATAAGAATTCTAAAAGTAAGAGTATTCAATAATGGATTTGAGGAGACAATTAGCAGAATGGTTTATGATGGTGACCGAAAGAAGTTATTATTGAATCTCTTTAGTCAAACTAAGAGAAGAGTTTTCCACACCATAATCATGAACACATAGGTTAAACTCAATCTGATCCATTCATAAGGTGCATGCCAAATTTTCAGGAAGATGGCATCTTTCTTCATCTTTATCCATAGTTTCTTCTTCCTTCTCCTTTAATGGAAAACATGAAATAGGAAAATGAGAACCTGATATAACCATCGGCGTAACGCAAAGTGTCTCATTATCAATAGGAAATACTTCCTTTGTGTCAACTACAAAAACATATGAGATCAAGTTTACTACAACATAGGTTTTTATTATTAGTAGGAAAGAACATGGGAATGGAATGGTGGGATGATACATATACTTTTTTTGAAACAACATGCTCTCTAAGATTAATACCCTACATAGTGAATACATATTCAAATGTAGGTTGTTCAACCAAATCACTAGTATCCTCAACATCTTCATGTGAATCGAATTGAACCTGTAAGATAGCATCAAGGAATGAATATGATTCTTCACTCACTAGATGATATTGTTCATTAGAAAGAAAAATTAAATATAGAATCCATTCAATGATAGAAGGGATATCATCCAAACAAAATCTATATCAAACATGCATAAAACTAAAATAAAATTCATCTAAATAGTCATCTTTTTATTTCCTATGCTCTCTCATTTCTCTACACAATTCATCATAATCATAGTTCTCAAAAGCATGCAAAAATTCAAGTGAAAATTGTTCCCATTTGTGAATATACGAACTTTTAATTTGACCTCCAAAAGTAAGAGTGAACAACCTACATATAATACCTTAATGAGTAATTTTATGAGAAAAACAACTCAAAGTGAACTGAATGATATGTTCAAATGTAGATGTCTCCCCCTCACCATCAAATTTAACTTTTCACAAGAGATTAACTATCTTTCTAGGAGAGCTACATGATACAAAAACATAAAAACATCTCCATATAGGGATTTAGGAAGGAGTCATTAACAATAAAAATTAATTAACAAGAAATACTCCACAATGTCATCTTGTCATTTGGCCCTCCTTTAAGTGCCAGTTTGTTGAGGTGGTAAAAATGCCCCATGCCAACATGAGGAAAACTTTCCTAACTGTAGGACCCAATTAGAAATTCTCTCATTTTGTATGGCAATATCCACCAGTATGAGAGATTGATTCCAGCTAAACAAATGAATTTATTTATGAAGAGAGACTTGATAATTTAATGTAATCTAAATCCTAAATGAAATCCTAATATAATATGGAAATGTAGTTGTACTTTGATTGTGACAAAGGGGATGATTACATGAATAATGTTTTAATACTAAAATCTAGCATAAATTCATCACTCTCAACATAAACTTTAATAACATATTCAACAACATAAAAATGATGTTAAATACTTCCTTGCAATCACATTCATAATTATTTCCTACAAAACCAATTGGTAAGAATGATAAGTTGTTGCAAAAAACAATTAATCAACAACAGTGCATTGTTGCATGAATAGATCATGAATCAACTCTTCCATATATTTAGCTTTTATAAGGAATTCCTTAGATAGAGATATAAGTAAAAGCCAAAATATTTCAAATACATCCTCACCATTGATAAAGAATTATACAAAAACCAATTTTTGGTTATCAAGTCCCCCCATCATCAAGGAAGAAATTGCATTTATAAAAAATTTCAATCATTGTCCCCAGAACCATTCCTTTTTTGGAATATCCATATCTTCTTTGTCCCATGTAGTTACATTCGTTCCTCTTTCTAGAATTTTCATTTTCTCGATGTCTATGTCTTCATTTGGATTTTTCTCTCCTCGTGAATTCCTATAAAAGAAACAATAATGAAAATATATAAATTCAATTATATTTGAGTAAAAGGTGAGATATTGGTAGTCATGTTAATTAAAATCAGAGAATTTATTAATGACACTTAGATAATATAAATTGTTTCATATTATTCCTCAAGTCTTGATCTTTCTAACAAGCTCTTGCTTTCCCAATTTGGCCTTCAGAAACTCGAGTTATGGGTTGCGGAAAAATGTGTGGCCAATATCCAAGAAAAATTGTGCCTCTTCTTTTCTCAAAATTTTTAGGGAATTTATATTGTTAGTCTATAAAAAAATACTTATTCTAACAGGTTCTTTAGTTCTCCATCTTTCCAATGAGCCATTTTGTGCCCAATTTGGCCACATGAAACTCAAGATATGACCCTCAGAAGTCTAGTCATTGATTTGATCTCTAAGTCAATATTCATCATTGATATTATAAGCTTAATCATTTACCTCGCATGCATTGTAAGAAGTGATTGAAAGTGGTTTATATATTTTTCCTCCCTATGTAGTTTATATGTGGAGATAGGAAAGGTATGGAATGTTGATCCCGCGTTAATGTTTTGACCCTTAATCCAGAGAAAAGTAAAATAATGAAAAAGGATAGAAACCCATTTGCATTTGAAAAATGAAAATAATAAAACACTAATCCAAAAATTCCCGTGTCCGAAATATGTTTCTGAAAAATAATAAAATAAAAAAATTAATCCAAAATCCAATGTTTTGAAAACAACATGTGGGACAAGACTTGTGGGAAAATGTCTTCAGGAGAATTTTCGAAGGTAAATGTGTAATGACCCCCGCCCTTACGACCACAAGCGAAGTACAACAAGTCAATTTTTTTTTCTCTTAGTCCTGTGTTAGGAAATTAACATCATACTAAGGGTGACATCGTCGACACATCAATCACATAATTTAGCGAAACAATAGTAATGCATTAATAATCAAATAAGTCACAATTTTGAAAAGACATTGCCATGTACCACAACACACATGGCAATGTATTGACTCATTAAATAACAACTGCTAAACACAAAGTCTACGATCATCAATCTGATAAATCCATCAATCCTAAAATATGATTAATCAAGGCACAGGAGAATCATTCGCATAACTCCCAAGAGACCAGGCCAAATTCAAGGCACCAACATGTATTGGTTAATTTTCGAGGCGCAAGGCCTAGACACAAAAAATGGTAATGTGTAACAATTTTCATTAAGTGCTAGAAGACTAATGTCTAAGAATTTTGTTTATTACAAAATCCAGATGCACAAGAAGTTTAAGATCTAAGCCATCATACATTACAAAACATCAATGTTTCTAGAGTTCATATAGAGTTTACATCAATGACAACTAACTTTCCAACAATAATTGAATGACACAAAAATAATATTATCTAATTCTTAAAATCTTTGGACAATTTTCAATAATCACTATTTCCCTTGCATACCAATACGTATTCCCTTTGTCTACTTATATATGTTCCCTTTTTATATCATCCTCTTAAAATATCCTTATCCTTTAAAAATCTCATTCTTCGTAACGCTTACTGTAATATATAAACAAACTTTATCTCTTCAACACAATTAAATAAGTATAAACTTAACCCAAATTCACCACATCCATCATCAATCCCTTTTAAAATTTTACAATTTTAACACATTAACTACATTATATTAAATCAAATTTCAAATTTATTTTGACTAGCTCATTAATATATTTTGAGTTGTATCATTAAACATACACTAACATAAATAATTCATATAAAAACTCAAAACCTTATAATAATTCATATAAAAACTCAAAACCTTATACAAACGTAAGATCAATGTATATGTCCTATCCCATATATTACCATGTAGAAAAATACATGAGTACCACTTAGAAAAATAGTTAAGTACTCATCTCATCTCTCCATTTTAATAAGTGATATCTCATACCCTTAGGTTTACATAATTCTTTTAATAATTTTGACATTCTTCCACTTAGTTTATCGTTTAGATACTGTGCAATTTTTCTTTATCCTTCATAAAATTTAAAAGGGAGCAACAAATAATTGCATAATATAATACTCGCAATTCAGGCAAGTTATCCTTAATTAACAATACTTAGAAATGCAACTTGTTGGGTTGTTATATAAACATATTATTATTATTATTTTGTTATGACCCCGAAAATCATTCCATTGTTATATAAACATATTATTATTATTATTTTGTTATGACCCCGAAAATCATTCCATTTATGTCTGTTCATATGCAGTAAAAATTTCAATCCATAATGAGGGTGTGCAGCATGCATTCTCATCAGAGTTTTTCATCCCAATAAAACACCATTCGTTCAACTACGTATCTCATCTAAAATGAATAATTTAATAAAATTACTTAAAAGCCACTTGGAGTAACTGACGGGAGGATTAAATTGTTGCGCACCAGAAAAGCACAGGTTAATTACATCAGATTGTGAGGGAGGGTGCAAGGAGAAGGCCGACTGACAGTGGTGATGGTTTTTCTTTTTCTGAGCGTTAGTCGTAAAAATATCCTAAAGGGAAGTAATCAATAAGAGACATTATATCGGGGTGGAGGTAAAACTGGCGCTGGCGAACTCAGAGACAACCATTCATCTTCAATTTTCCATGGATCCGGGATCACATTTTCTGAGCAGAATGCTCCACGGGGGTGCTGGTAAATGCACCAGGAATGAAGGGTCAGAATTCAGAGAACGCCATCGAATCGAGTCAAGACTGTAACGCGCTATACAAAATCCCCTAGCTCAGCACGCTCGCTCGCTTCTTGAGATACTTGATTGGAAGGAGTCTAAATACATCACTATCTCTCTGGAAGAACGGTTGGCATAATCGCCAGCATGTCAATCAAATGAAACGGTTGGTTAGAAAGCCTGAAAAAGGACTGTACAGGAGGCCATGAACAAGAAGAAGGAAATCGTAAATCAAGTCAGGAAAATAAAAGGGTTGACAGTCCGTACCAGGCTGGGCGAATCAAGATTTGCGGAGAAATGAAAGGATAGAATTCGCCCATAGAAGAAACGAATTTTTTCAACTCGAAATGTTGCCATACGCCTCCGGGATGAGGACACAGGGTTTGGGAATGGAAGTGCATAGAAATACGGTGTCAGCGTGTGATAGTTTCCCGCAATGCACCAGGTTCCTTCAAAGCCCAAGTCACAAGGGTTGCCAGGCGAAGGCCGAGGCAACACAAAAACGCAGAGCCCACTAGCTACGTTGGGAAAAGGAATAAGGTGTAACGAAAATCAATGGGCAAGGATATCATATCACTGAGCAAAGATCACATGACTCGGAAAATCATAAATATGTGTAATGGAAGTTGTGCTCGATAAGGTTTGAATAAAATTCCTTTTGTTTTTGTGGTTTAAGAAGCAATTCGGGGATAAATAAGTATCTTCAAAAGGTTGGCCTCTCCTAAAAGATTTATATTTTTTTTCGAAGGAAAATGTTTGTTAGGGTCCTATAGTATAGTCTTTTGTTCTCCAGTTAGTTACCTATTTGGGAATTTGCTTTGATCATTTTGAGAATGTCTTCATGATAAGATGCTCTGGGGTAATGTTTCAGTGGTGTATCTTGTTTTTCAAAAGAGATATTCAGGTATATCCCAAGTTGGCAAGTGGTAAGTTGGAATTATGATGCATACATATGAGTCTTTGAAGTTTTAGAGTCGCTCAGTGGATTTCATGAATTTGGTTATAATTTAGTTGTGGCATAAAAGTTTACTTTCGGTAGCTAAAAGAAAAAATCTTATAGCCGTTAGCCACCGAAAGTTAAAACTTTTGGTAGCTAAACGACTTATTCATGCATATCTTTAGTTGCCAAAAGTCTTGAATCTTGCCAATGTTAAAAGGGGTCTTATCACTCTCGAATCGACAATGGTATGTCGGTCATCATTTGTGGTTATGCTTCCAAAACAGATCTCTGTCATCATTCTTCTGATTCTCAGAAAGGATTATCATTTGTTGATCCTTTGTCCCATCAAACATTCATAACCTAGATCATGCCCATACCATTTACTAGATCTCGAAAAAATGGTCACGAGCCTTCCCATCCTTTAAATCGTTTTGATAATTGGTTTCTAATTGTTTTAAAGCTGCTCACATGTGCCCAAACCCTTCATCCTTCGACCATATCCTATTTTATTACTGTTCTACCACCACCTTCGTTTTCATTTGAGTCTACCATTTTCCTTCACATGCCCTATCCACCCTATAATCTGCACAGTTTCTCTAAGGTGTCTTTAGAAATTTTGGTAATGAATATCACAACTAGAGGTGCCCTTCTGAGGAGGGAACTGCAAGATATTTCATACCCTGAGGCTCACCCTGAGGCATGTTAACTTTTCAAGGAAGTTGGATGCTATAGGTTCTGTCAGAAGCTCTAGGGGTACCATCAGGGTATTACAGAAGCTTTTGCCAAGGGTTTTCATGGTTTTAAGGTTCAACTTGGTCCTGTGGTAATGCATATTGATAAGGCCAGTGTTGCAGCTGCTACAGAGATGCCTGGTGTAGTAGAAAGATGGTTTAATACTACCTCAACCAAAGAAGTTGATTTTAGATTTTTCCTCAAAGAAGAACATCAACATATGAAATGGTAGAAGGATATCCCAAGGAGTTACTTGGAAGAGAAGTGGAAAACATTGCTAAAGATGATCTAGGTCTACATCACTTGTGAAGGAAGATATGGAAGAACCATGCTCTATCACTTCAGGCTACTCCTCCATTTCACAGGTAAACAACCTCTAAATATGCCTTTCTACCTTCTTAAGAGTCCTACTAAAATGTCATCCAAAGTTCAAGCCAAGCCTCAGAAAGCTAGCAACAACCTTTTTCATCATGGGTTGATTAAGTTGATAGTTTTAGAAGAGCTCAGTAGAAGAAACAAGACTTGGGACTTTCTCCTATTCTGGGGAGAATTTGGGAAGGAAGTTCAAGCTAAGCAGGGAGGAACTCCCTCACAAGAATTGACTTCCCCAAAATCCAGCAAAAGGAAGAGAAGAGCATTGTCTCCTGTAGAAGATGACACAAAAGTTTCTCCATCAAAATCAGAAAAAACAAAGAAGAAGTTAGAGTTTGGGAACCAGGCAGAGGACCAAGGAAAAACTGTAGCAACAAATATCCTGAACTTTCCATATTCTAATTCAGAGCCCTCGGTTGTAGAAATGGAAGCTGAGCCATTAGCTGTGGAAATGGAAAATCCTAAAGAAGCTGGGACACCATCAAAGAAGAAAGTCGACAAACAAACTAAGGTCCAGAAACTGAAAGAGGAAATTGTTGAGTTCAAGTTGTTAGAAATACACATGAAGAAAGAAAATGAGACTCTTAGGAAATCTTCCCTCAAAATCAGATCTGCATTAGATCAATTGGCCATCAAGTATGAAACTATAAAGCACAAAAACAAGAAGCTTCACAAACAGAATGGAAGATTGAAGAACATGAACAAGGTATTGAGGTTTAAGATTGTTCACAAAAATCTCAAACCCACAACTCACCTCAGGCCTGATACCTTGGTTGAAGCTACCGTTGCTATGAGAGGAGGTGACCATAATTGATGAATCAGGGTCACAGGGTAGCTCAATCATTTTTGACTAAGTTTGGGAGCATTTACACGTTTCACCAGCTAAGAACCGTTTCAAAATAATCATTAGCTACCCAAAAACGTTCCTAGGAAATCAACAGCTAAATGCACTATGTTTTTTCCTCTTAGTTGTAGAAAGTTCTGTTATCAGCAGAAAACATAGAGATCTCCACAAATCATGGAAAATAGATTCCCCAATGATCTCAAAGGATCCATATCGATTTTTCCAGTTATGACTCATCCTCATATATTGCTATCAAGCTAAGATTGAACTATATCTAGTTGTTAAAGAAAATCAAATATGGCCATATATTTTGGGATTTTATTGTAACCTCCAAAATGTTAGTATACAAATCAACAAGCAGTCTTTGCTATTTTTACCCTTTAAGTGGTAAAAATAAAAGATATTGCAATAGATTTAAGATATATGGCATGATTTTGTAAGGGATCAGATCTCTATTTTGAATTTGCATTAATGAGGTATTTGCACAAAATCTCTAGAAACAACTAAGGAAAGAATTTGATCTCCTAGACTGTAGGATTTAGATGTAATTAGAAGTTATAAACGATGGAATGTAATAGGACATAGGGTTTGGACATGAAGGGAGGATGGTATTGAAAAATCACCATCTATTGTACAGAGGTTCAACAGGTTGTAAGTGACTCTTTTTGGATGAATACAAAGACTTTATGCTTCAGGATTCCTGTGTCATAGTTTTATGGGGAAGTACTTCTTGATGTAACTTGTTATTCTCTGGTTTCACATCTTGTCTCTTTATTTATTGTTTATAAGAATATTATGTTCAAGATTTGTTCCAAGCACCATGTCCTTGCTTAAAACAATATTTATGTTTTCTTTTGAATTTTGAATGTAGAATTCAGGTAGCAATGCTCTGCATTTGAATTGAACCCTAATCTATTATTCTTTTCCATCTCACAAACTTTAAGGATACATTGAAATGTTTACCTTGCCTTGTTACATATGGTCTCAGTTATTCATTCATTTACTCACCTTTATCCTTTTGACTCCATTTTTCCCAATGGCCCTCTTTTGTTGTCTCAACCAAAAACTCAAAAAACAAACCTTTTGTCCTCATAACTAGACAAATACCCAATCCAAACAAAGTTAGATCATACAAAGAGATCCATCTCCGAGTCTTGGAGGGATAGATCCTTGAATCCAAGTGGTTTTGTGGTTACCTCTATCAATTTCTCCTTTAGCTTGAGAAATTACGGAGTGCTAACATAATGGCGACCATACTAGGGAACTTCTCTAGGAAAGCATACCAAGTTTCCAGATTTGATTACTGATGGTGGAAAATGATTAGACACAAGAAGGATGAGATCATTCACATGGTGACTCCAATCTCCATATGATTTACAGTTCGAAGACTCCACTTGAGGAAGAACCTGAAACATCGCAAAAAAATATAGAAATATTAGGTATTCGAGCTTAAATTGTATTCAAGACATAGTTGGATTTATCTGTAATTATTTTCTCTCATATTATAATCCTATTCGAGAGTATATTGCTGAAATTGATAATGATCGGTTTCAAGATGAAGAGCCTCAAAGGACTCAGCCCATTCCTATAGCTATGGTACACACTCCAATATCCGTAGATAACCCAGTGAGACACAAACCTTGTGCTTTATCTCATACCATTGTTGAAATTCCAATTAGCTATAAGCCCCTTGATTTACCTCCTATACCTGCAAAAATACCAGACATATACAAGCCCCTAGGTTTTCCTCCTATTCTCCACGACCTCCTTGTCAACTACAACAATAATCTGCCCAAGTTCGATGGAGAAAATGTGAAGATCACTACTGAAAAAAACATTCAAAATCTTGAGGATTTTCTTGGTCTGTTTGAGGTGTAAGAAGACGATGTTTGTATCAGGATGTTTTCCTTATCATTGCTAGGTAAATTTAAAGATTGGTTTAAGAATATTCTAGCTGCAAGCATTAGCAATTTTAATCAATTTACGCAAGTTTTCCTAGATAGATGGGTAATCATTGGAAATGTATTTCTCATCCTAGAAGAGTATGACCATATGAAAATACAGTCGTGGGAGACAATGAAGCATTTTTCATCTAGGTTCAATAAGGTGTATCATTCAATGCTTGTTGATATAAGGCCACCCCCAGGATTATCTCACTTATATTTCCTAAATGCCTTCGATCCTGAGATGGCATTCCAATTAAGAGAAAGGAACACTGCAACCCTTGACGAAATGAAAAATGTTGTTGTTGATGTGGAAGCTAACCTGCTGAACAGAAAGGAAAAATTAGAAGCATTGATGAAAGACAAAATAGGAAAAGAACAGTCAATATCTTCGGAAATGAAACTAGACATTCTGACCAACACAGTCAATGAAGTGATGCATAAGATTATAAGGAAAGAGGAACTTGTTGTTCGAAAACCTTATGTTCCATTAATGCCAGAAAGGGAAAAGACCAAGGTCCCGAAGATTTTTCCAATTCAGCCTCAATATTCTGATCCACCCAATGATTACTTCATGTACTCAATCCACGATACAACCAGAGATGAAATTCAAAATTAGATGGTGGTCGAAAAATCTCTTGAGATGATGTGCATGTTTGATGACCTTCCATATGTAGATGATTTTCCAGGATATTATCATCATAGTGATGATTATGTGGATAAGTTTGATGCTGACTTCTCAGGGAAAACAACACTATATTCACGAGAAGAAGAAGCCCAGTTATCACAATGTAAAGATAACAACCAAGCTCTACACACTAATCAAGATTGCAAGGAGGAAACTACAGAAAATTTTCAAGAAAGTGCAAACTGCATGCCCCTGTGTTTTGCCTCACTCCTAATAGAACATTGCAATCAGATTGTAAATAGTAAGAATGAGGAGTGTTCTGATGAAGTAGTTGAGGAAAACAAGGATTATATAGGACCTGCATCAGATCCGGAGGTGAAACCCTTGAATATTTTTTAATGTTAAACCTTAGAAGAAATCATAGAGCCTGGGATAGGTGATGAGATGATCCTTTTTTATTCCTTTCCCTTATGATTTAGTTCATTTCATATTGTGAGAGGTAATCTTGGTCATATATCAGTTGAGAATCACAGTGTAAGTCATGAAGTGCTAGTAGAACCAATGTCATAGTCATATGAAGCACTTTATGACCCAATAGGTGATATGATGAATAGCTTGTGTTTTCAAAGTCAAGTTTCATTCTACCCTAATGATTTCAAAAATTGGTATGATATGGATATGATCAGGAAGTCTGCCCCATGTCCTAGTTCACTAGAAATATCATTACAAAACTCATTAGATAAAATGAAAGCATGTCCTGGAGTGTTTGAAGACATGGAAAGAACATGTGAAGCACTAAGTTAGGAAGTTGAATTGACTCACTCATAATACCAAGAAATAGGTCAAGTCTATCTTGATCCTATAGATTTCTATATGGAAAAAATTTCATCATAGAGCAACCATTCCTTTCCATCATTTTTTGTTTCTTTGCAGGTTTATGAAGCTCCCTATGATGATGATCAGGCTTACAATCACTTTCAAGTACCGTTAACAAATCTATCTCTAAACTGGGTGAAAAACATTGAAGGGGCCAAGGTGCCAGATCCAACATTTGATTGGTTATATTGGATATTTCATATTGATTAAGATCAAGCATTCTCATATTAGAATAGGATATATGTACATAAATAAGATCGTTAGATCAAATTTTTTATATTATCAGATTTAGAGTATGCAAATAAGTGTGACAAGCAAGCATGTCATCTACTTTATTTATGTTTTACTTCAAAACTCATTCAACGTCAGAATGAATAATCAACTGGTTTCCAGTCACTGCGTTGCAGGACAGATCAAGATACAGGTGGTGGGATCAGCCCAATGGACAAGGCACTAATTTAGGAATCCGGAGATATGAGATTCTTGACACCTTCTCAGGAGCTTCCATTCCCAATTGGAGCCTATCTTAGGGGTCCTATAGTATAGTATTTTTTTCTCCAGTTACCTATTTGGGAATTTTCTCTGATCATTTTGAGAATGTTTTCATGATAAGATGCTCAGGGGTAATGGTCCAGTGGTGTATCTTGTGTTTCAAAAGAGATGTCGAGGTATATCAAAAGCCGACAAGTGGTAAGTTGGAATTATGATGCATACATATTAGTCTTTGAAGGTTTAGAGTGGCTCAATCAGTGGATTTCATGAATTTGGTTATAGTTTAGTTGCGGCATAAAACTTTACTTTTGGTAGCTAAAAGAAAAAAATATTATAGTTGTTAGCTACCGAAAGTTAAGACTTTCGGTAGCTAAATGGTTTATTCACGCCTATCGTTAGCTACCAAAAGTATTGAATCTCGTCAGTGTTAAAAGGGGTATTATCACTCTCGAATCGATGATGGTACCTCGATAATCATTTGTGGTTATGTTGCCAAAACCGATATCTGTCATCAGTCTTCCGATTATCAGAAAGGATTATCATTTGTTGATCGTTTTTCCCATCAAAATTTCATAACCTATATCGTTCCCATACCATTTACTCTATCTCGAAAAAATGGTCACGAGCCTTCCCATTCTTTGAATCGTTTTGATGATTAGTTTCTGATTGTTTTAAAGTCACTCACAGGTTCCCAAACCCTTCATGCTTCGACCATATCCTGTTTTCTTACTGTTCTACCACCACCTCTATTTTCATTTGATTTTATCATTTTCCTTCCCATGCCCTGGCCACCCTATAATGTGCACAGTTTCTCTAAGGTGTCTTCAGAAATTATGGTGATGAAGATCACAAATGGAGGTTCCCTGCTGAGGAGGGATCTACAAGATATTTCATACCTTGAGGCTCACCCCGAGTCCTGTGAACTTTTCAAGGAAGTTGGATGTTATAGGTTCTGCCAGAAGCTCCAGGGGTACCATCAAGGTATTACAAAAGTTTTTGCCAAGGATTTTGATGGTTTTAAGGTTCATCTTGGTCCTTTGGTAATGCAGATTGATGAGGCCAATGTTGTATTTTCTACAGAGATGCCTGGTGCAGGAGAAAGGTGGTTTAAGACTACCTCAACCAAAGAAGTTGATTTCATATTTTTCCTCAAAGAAGAAAATCAACATATGAAATGGAAGAAGGATATCCTATGGAGTTACTTGGAAGAGAAGTGGAAAACATTGCTAAAGATGATCCAGGTCTATATCACTTGTGAAGGAAGATATGGAAGAACCATTCTCTATCACTTCAGGCTACTCCTCCATTTCACAGGTAAACAACCTCTAAATATTCCTTTCTACCTTCTTAAGAGTCTTACTAAAATGTCATCCAAAGTTTAGGGCAAGCCTCAAAAAGATAGCAACAACCTTTTTCATCATGGGTTGATCAAGTTTATAGTTTTAGAAGAGTGCAGTAGAAGAAACAAGACTTGGGACTTTCTCTTGTTCTGGGGAGAATTTGGGCAAGAAGTTCAAGCTAAGAAGGGAGGAACTCCCTCACAAGAATTGACTTCCCCAAAAACCAGCAAAAGGAAGAGAAGAGCACTGTCTCCTGGAGAATATGCCACCAAAGTTTCTCCATCAATATCAGAAAAATAAAATAAGAAGTTATAGTTTGGGAAATAGGCAGAGGACCAAGGAAAACCTGCAACAACAAATATCTCGAACCTGCCATATTCTGATTCTGATTCAGAGCCCCCAGCTATAGAAATTGAAGCTGAGCCATCAATTATGGAAATGGAAAATCCTGAAGAAGCTGGGACAAAATCAAAGAAGAAGGCAAACAAACAAACTAAGGTCCAGAAAATGAAAGAGGAAATTGTTGAGTTCAAGTTGTTAGAAAGACACTTGAAGAAATAAAATGAGACTCTTAGGAAATCTTCCCTTAAAATTGGATCTGCATTAGATCAATTGGCCATCAAGTATGAAACTGCAAAGCACAAAAAAAAGAATCTTCACAAACATAATGTCAGATTGAAGAAAATGAATAGGGTGTTGAGGTTTAAGATTGTTCACAAAAACCTCAAACCCACAGCTCACCTCAGGCATGATACCTTGGTTGAAGCTACCCTTGGTATGAGAGGCGGTGACCATGATTGATGAAGCAGGGTCGTAGGGAAGCTCAATTATTTTTTAATAAGTTTGGGAGCATTTACAGGTTTCTCCAGCTAAGAACCGTTTCAAAATCCATCATTAGCCGCCGAAAATCGTTCCTAGGAAATCGACAGCTAAATGCACTATGTTTTTTCCTCTTGGCTGCTAAAAGTTTTATTATCAGTAGAAAACACATAGATCTCTAGAAATCAAGGAAAATGGATTCCCCAATGATCTCAAAGGCTCCATATCGATTTTTCCAATTATGAATCATCCTCATGTATTACTATCAAGATAAGATCAAACTATATCTAGTTGTTAAAGAAAATCAAATATGGCCATATATTTTGGCATTTTGTTGTAACCTCCAAAATGTTAGGATACAGATAAACAAGGATTCTTTGTTATTTTTACCCTTTCAGTGGTAAAAATTGAAGATATTGCAATAGATTTAAGATATATGTCATGATTTTGTAAGGGATCAGAACTCTATTTTGAATTTTCATTAATGAGGTATTTGCACAAAATCTCTAGAAACAACTAAGGAAGGGATTTGATCTCCTAGTCTGTAGGATCTGGATGTAATTAGAAGTTATAAAATATGGAATGTAATAGGACATAGGGGTTGGACCTGAAGGGAGGATGGTATTGAAAAATCATCATCTATTGTACTTAGGTTCAACGGGTTGTAAGTGACTCTTTTTGGATGAATAGAAAGACTTTATGCTTTAGGATTCTTGTGTCATAGTTCCGTGGTGAAGTACTTCTTGATGTAACTTGTTATTCTATGGTTTCACATGTTGTCTCTTTCTTTATTGTTTATAAAAAGATTATGTTCAGGATTTGTTCCAAACACCCTATCCTGGCTTAAAACAATATTTATGTTTTCTTCTGATATTTGAATGTAGAATTCAGGTAGCAATGCTCTGCATTTGAATTGAACACTAATCTATTCTTATTTTCCATCTCACAAACTATAAGGATCCACTGACATGATTACCTTTCCTTGTTACATATGGTCTTAGTTATTCATTCATTTACTCATCTTTGTCCTTTTGAATCCATTTTGCCCAATGGCCCTCTTTTGTTGTCTCAATAAAAAACTCAAAAAACAAACCTTTTGTCCTCATAACTAGCCTAATACCCAATCCAAACAAAGTTAGATCATATAGAGAGATCACTCTCTGAGTCTTGGAGGGATATATCCTTGACTCCAAGTGATTCTGTGGTTACCTATGTCAATTTCTCCTTCAGCCTGAGAAATTATGGAGTGCTAACAACATGCATGAGATTAATATCGGTAAGAATTTTCAATGCGTTGTTACGAGACAATTTGAAATGGTGCTGAGAGGAGGACAAGACAAAAAAAATGCATAAGCAAAGATAGCATTCTCCCAAGCTGGGAGAAACCACTCAAATCGTAGAGGGTAAAAGAGGCTCCAAAGGATGAGGAAAACGCTTGCAGATGACAACAGGACTGAGGTAAAAATGCTATGATAAAGTCGAGGTTGAGGTTTAAAAGAACACATGGATGCATTAGTTGAAGTGAAAGGATTATCCCCGAGGAGTAAGCTCCGACCTAGGCATAAGGTAAGTCTGAGGTATATGAATAAAGTAAGGATGTGAAGACGATTCTGGGTGAAAATACCAGTCTAGTGTAAACACAAAAGTGACGAAGAATGCACAGAGGTTAAGGGCACGATTAAGCCTGAGTGTAAATTGAAGGGTAAGTTTCAGTCACCAGAAATGAAATGAGTGTTATACATGCAATCATGATCATAATCTTTCTTAATAACAAAACAAAATTTAATTCATTGAACGAAAGAATCACAATTGAATTACCAACTTATTTCAGAATACATTACAACATTCATCAATATATAAATCCACATATAATATTTTAACTAATATAGCAAGAAAAAATTTTACACTTGCGTACCGTAACTGAAGGCAAAATATACGAAGTGGTTGTCCCGTGCTTGCGCTCTGTCCAACTCCATCTTGCTAACCGTTGAGACCTCACTAGTACCTCCCAACCAACGGTAGGGGTACTCTTCTTCCCTCTGAACCCCCTGAGCTTCAAAGGGGCCACACCCACAAACCAGAGAAAACTAATTCCCAGCTCGCCTTGCAAGGTTGAGCTACCACTCTCTAATCGAGCTGGGCATCCCAACTCCCACAAGAAAAATCAGTCAAGAAAAATATCGGCAGCGTAACCTTACGCCTACCAGTCCTCCCCCATTCTCCTCCCCTATCATTTATTTTATAGAGTTTTCTTAGTGACCAGTTTCCCAAATGCACATTAATTTATTTTTATTAAGAATATTCTCGCCCATACACTTGTCACTCGATCCCTTAGTTGCACCATAAATTCATTTAATTAATTAATTAGTTTAATTTTCCAATTTCCCTCACCCACCTAAAGTAATTCCTAAACATGCTCCTCGATGTCCCTTTATTCCCTTACATTCCCTTAATGACTGACACCTTTCTTAAAGCTTCTTTGAGTTCAAAATTAGAAAATTCTCTAGACTATATTCCCTTCTATGTTCCACATTCCTTTTGTATTTAAGTTTCCCCTTTTTGGTCTAAGTTCTATATTAGCAGGTTTTGTAGTTAGCCAACAATTAATATTTTAAATAATTTAATCCTTCATTAATTTATTTTTTATTTAATTTTCACACCCATTTTCTTCATTCCCCCCTTTATTACTTGCTTAATTAAATTTTAGTTTTTCAAGACCTACGTAGACCTAGGCTTTAAATTCTTTAGGCTCAACAAGAATTTATTTTAAGGGAAATTTTAAAATTATTAATCTTTACTCATGCAATATTCATTTTAAGGTTGACCAAGTCCTAAGGACACGTAGTTTTCTAGGTACGAGGTTCATTAACTCACCGGTGTTTAAAAATAGTGAAGTTCCCTTCAAGACACACTACATTCTCCAAGGGTGCCACTCACCTTCATTCATGTTTCATTTATGCAACGTGCCCTTCGACACGCACTACGTGATCCAAGGGTTCCACTTGCCTTTTGAGTGATTTTGGTAGACATCAAACCCCTAGAGTCAATACTCCGTTAGGTGATCTTGTGGGAGACTAAGGGACTCTAAGGAATAAGGACATTACCTTATTTCGTGCCCCTTAGAATCATCGTGAGCGACTGTCATAGTTTGCATGCATGACATCATAGATCTCTCGAACTAGGTAATCATTAACCTATAGTTCAAGCCACGACGAAAGTTCTATTAGGCTATGGCAAGGTTACTTCCACACATCTCCCTCAATATATATGGTTGTTGTGCGTGACCCATTTACTCCAAATGTAAGTATGGTTAACAAGCTATTGTGAGCCTACATCTATCAACGAAAGATGTCAGCGATAAAAAATCAACATCATAATATACCAGTCATATGTCACATATGCAATATCAAAAGCACTCAAACCATAATAGTCCACTCCCTAACTCGATCCAGAGTCCAAGGAGGTTCATCGATGCCATCGACATCCTCAATCATCCCAGACTCCTGGACACTCAGGAAAAGCTAGTCAATAGCACCTGTCTATATAAATATAATAAAATAAAATATCATGAGATCCAAAACATCATCATAATCCATAATTGAAACAGTCAATCATACAATGAACCAGAGTTACGCTGCACACAAGTTTCCTCAAAGAATAAGTCCGATTAGGTCTGTGCAAGAGCGGGATGTTACGTACACCCCCTCTTGTTTTAAACTCCATCTAGAAGTTTCACAGTATATAAGTGTCGAAATAAAGTATCTCACAATAGCTATGTCTAGCTATCAAACAAAAATGGAAACTATTGACGCATATCATATGCGTCCTCCTAGGTAGGTGAGTGCTAACTATACTTTTCCCAATGGACCTTGACCTGATTGACAGTTCGACGCTGTAGCTATTGAATGCGATGGTCCAGAAAGAGGATTGGCTCCTCTGTGAGCGCACCCTCACCCAACATCCACCAAGAACTTAGTCAATCTCATGCGTAGGATCATTGACCCTAATTCTCACATGGATACAAGATAAACATCGTGCATACACCTCAAAGAATGAGGCATGACTAGCCATTAGTCCCTTCATAACTATGGTCATATGATGCACATCGACAAAACCCTTCTGTCGATCTTGCGCTTCTTCCAACCCTTTTTCTTATTGTTTTTACTTGCTCTTCCATTTCTTGGATCGATTTTGGTCCTGCCAGGACCCCATCCTTGATTCTATCCCCGCTAAAAGGAATACAATGCGATCACCCATAGAGAAACTCAATGGTGCCATATTAATGGTACCATGATGGTTGTTGCTACACGCAACTCGACCGATGACAATAACTATTCCTAAAGTTTATGTTGGTCCAACACACACCTACACAACACAACCTTCCCAAAAGGTTCGTTCCTTTGGTCATCCTATCTATCTCAAGGACATGTTGTACTAAAGTTCAATGGTGTTCCCAAGGCCTATTGGGAAACTCGTCCAAAAATTCTTGCAAACCTAGAATCCTTGATCAGATATGATTCCTTTGGTACATCTGGCAGTCTCAAAATCTTGTTGATATACCCTCTAGATATAATTGGCACCTGATGCATTGTATGCACAGGGACAAAATGTGAACTCTTCGTCGTAGTGTCCACTTTTACGAGAATCGAGTAGTGCCTCCTTGCCGTCAGTGACAAGTCAACAATGAATTCCGTTGAAAAGACATCCCATGTCGATTCTAGAATAGTGTGTGGTCGTAGAAATCTAGAGGGATGTCTATGTTCAACCTTCACCTGATGACCTTGTAGACATCTCGCCACACAGTTGATGATGTCTACCTTTATTCCTACCAGAAGAATAAGGGATTAAGGTCGGTCCTCATATTCATGACTCTTGGATGAGCCATGTACACTACTCTATGAGCCTCGCATATGATCAAAACTTGTCAATTCGTCATTGGGATGTAATTAAGTCGAGTTATTATATCTCAAGGATCCATCATTTTCCACAGTATATCCCTCAATTTTGGTACCAACATGGTGTCTTTCCCGAAAAATTCCTTACCCTCATTATACTAGTCAGGGTCGCGATGTAGTTAGAATCTTTTCACGTAGATTCGTTTGAATAGGTATCACTGAAAATATGTGTGGTCTCTGACTCAATGTGTCTGCCACTTTGTTCATTGTTCCTTTTAAGTAGGAAATCTCAAATCGTAATCGATAAGCAGTTCTGACCAACGCCTTTTCCATGCTTTCAAGTTGTTTTTCGTAAAAAGGTGGTGTAAACCACAGTGGTATGTTTTTAGCTCAAGTTTTTGTCCAATCAGGTAGTGTCTCCACACTCTCAGGGAATACACGATGGCTAACAACTCCAAATCATGTGTCGTGTAGTTCTCTTATGCTTTCTTAACTTCCTCTACATGTAAGCGATCACTCAATCGTCTTGCATCAAGACTGTGTTGGACTACTAAGAGGGGGGGTGAATTAGTAATAACGTAATTATAATCCTTTTTCTTCAAATGTTATATCAATGTAGAATTATTATCCAATAATGAGCAGTAATAAATAAACAATCACACA